>JADDOH010024609.1:0-174987 GCA_016648135.1 Agrypnia vestita | reverse complement strand
ACATTATTTCTTTTAATATTTTGACACTGTAATTTAATCAATTATTAAAATAGTGATATGCTTATATGTACAGTAAAAAATTAAAGGAGTTAATAGTTTTTATTGATTCTTATTTAAAAAATTCTAATGTATCATGATCATTCGATATTAATTAAATATTAAATAGACAGACAAATAGGTGCTTTAAAGTTCAGTCAATTTTTTACCAATTGTGTTAGAATTTTTCGAATACTTTAAAATAGTAAGTAATCTTTGTGTAAAATAAATATATAACAATTTGTTTTATTTTTCAATTTTTTGTATAAGTACCGGTATTAAATAAAGAGTTTTAGCGGTTTTCCGATAATTCCATTTTACTACATTTTAGTAAATATACATGTCGTAATTCTTTCGTCTCGTAGTCTATGGTAATCACAACATACGATGCCAATACCACATCTCAAAAGGGTCGAGTCGAAATTCGTTTCTTACCTTCTCGGGGTCCAAATTTCGACTGCATACGGAGCTATGGACAACACCAGGACCTTAACCACCCGGACTTTCACTTTTTCTTTCTTGAAATGCAGCGGTTCTTTTAATATTTATTCAGCTTTGTACCAGTAAAGTGTGGACCTTCTTTGGACCTCGCCATCGCAGCCTCCACTTCTTGAGATGATAGCATCCAGGTAGTCAAAATCGCTGACTTCTTCAAAATCAATTTTTCTCAGCATTTGTTCAAAGTGATCTACTTAAGTTATTTTGTCTCGCTCTTATTTAATATAAAACAAGAACCAAGCTGTATTCTTCAATTAAAATATATGAGGGATATAAAAGCAAATGCAACAATATCCCGCTGAGGTTTTTCTAAGATAAATACAAAAAACCTGTCACTTCTCAAGGAAGTTTGTCTGGAATCTATAAAAACCTACATCTTATTGGAAATAAGTTTTTAAAAACAATTTCCACCTCAATTTTTCTTTAGCTATTTACATAATTTATATTGTTCTCTTTGCTATGATGTTTCAGTCTAAATTCGACATCAGTACTCAATTGAGGATGAAGCTGCCATTTTGTCACGTGATATCCTTGTGGATTGATTGATTGAAGAGGATATTGCTGCCTTTGTTTTTTTACTACGAGGATACTGCTTTCTTTGCTTTTAACTGTAATTTGGAAACATGGTTTTAGAAGGGATAGAGCTATATTTTCTAAAACAATCTCGAATTCTGTTAATTCTAATTACTCGGTGGCGTTAAGAATTATCTGAAGAAGTCCTCGGTGACAGCGATCATTTTTTTTATTTATTTTAGCTTTTATACTTACTCCTCATATATCTTGTAAAAATCTATTGCGTCCTAACTACTCTCTACGTGTTGAAATCCCATCCCTTAAGAACCAGTTTGCCCTCTATTCGCCCCCTCATCGCGGCGCGTTATGACCGCGTCGGCCCTCGGCGTCATAATTCCAACTTCGCTGGAACGACCCTGCTGACGCTGCGCCGCTCGTTGCCTTCGATAATTTTGAATTTCACCCGCAAGCGATTCGCGCGAACACGCTGGATAATCTTACGGACAAAGTTTGTTTACAATCATAACACATTTCGAGAAGTGAAGGTGCAATGGACAACACCACGGTGTACAAAAAACACCAAAGTGAGTATACGTAGAGGACATTGTTTTACAAACACCTTTAGATTATATAAGAGAATACATTCTTATTGTGAAGTTGCAATTTTAGAACAAAGTTCTGTAAATTTTTAAATCCAAATTTATCGATCAATTAGAAAGACATGCAGAAAAATCAAATCAACGAAAAAATATTTGGTTCGAGAAGAACGGATAAACTTATTAAAAAGCATCCATCACGTTGTCACACCAAACAATTTATATTGTTAAAAAGGTTAATTTAAAAAATATATATTTTTAAATACAAATACAAAAGCCCTATATTTTTGAGTAGAACTCGTGAATCCTGAGGGTGTGAAATGTGAAAAATATTAGGTTCGAATCCCGGTAGCAGCCAAATATTTTTCGTTGATTTGATTTTTCTGTAGTCTTTTTAAATGATTAACAAATTTGATTTTAAAAATTCACAGAACTTTGTTCTAAAATTGCAACTTCAAAATAAGAATGTTTTCTTTAATATATTATATATATGTTGCATCAAATGTGTCCAGAATTAAAATGAATTAATTACTAAATTCTGGCGTCCTCTAGCGGCAGATATACAAAACAATTTGTGACTATCACATTACAAAAAGTGGATTGCTTGAAAAATGGATAATATATGTTAATCAAATTAATAGAAAGAGAAATGTAAGAGACTGATCCTTCACCTTCCGGGATAGACAGGAGTCCTGTTAGCGGCCAAATATTTTTTCTTTGATTTGATTTTTCTGAATGTCTTTCTAATTGATTCATGAATTTGTTTTTTTTAATAACATTAGCTTTATCACATTTTATTAAAGAATTTACAATTTTTTAGATCATAGTTCCGTGACCTAATACAAATTTAGATAATCAATCACCTAAGAAGATATACAGAAAAAAATTGATCAGTATTATTTGACTAAATTTCAACGATAAATAAAAAAGAAATGTATCACTTAAGAACCGTATATTGCCTTATTGGTAAAACTGTTTACCAGGTTTAGAAATTTAAAGTTCAAGTTCCGGTTTTAAGCTTTAATTGATTTCAATGGATAGATTTTTTCTGTGTATCTAAACGATTTACCTAAATTTATTTTACTTAAGGCTTTGTCAAAGAAAAAATAATAATGTAAGTTAAAAAAAATTATTATTGCACAAAAAAAAATGCTTTGTAAAATATTAATTAAATATTATTAATTAATTAATTAATAATTATTATCACATTCCAAGTAGGTCTTATCTATTTTTAATAAAAAAATATTTGAACTTAATGAAATATAATTTAATTTAATATATTTGTATACTACATTAATAATATGCTTCAGTTGTTTGGAATCAATCAATATCAAATATCAATTATATATATAATATATATTATATATATATATTATATTATATATCTATATATATATATATATATATATATATTACGTGTTTCCCTACCTGCCAAGTTTTCTCTACAACCAGCCACAACCACCCACCGGTGGTTATGGTGGTGGATAGCCCTTGGCGTCACATCGAAAATATGCGAGTTTGGTGGGGGTGGCTGTGCGTGGGTGGGAGTGGGTGACGAAAATGTGCTTTCTAGCACATTGTTTTGTTATGGGAAGGCCGCAAATGCTTTAGATTGTTTTAAAATAGGCGCGCCGACTTTTTCGGTGAGTCTAGAAACTTGCGGAAAAACCTGCTCTAGAAAGTTCTGAAAGGAGAAGGTTCTAGAAAATTCCCGAAAGTTCTATAAGGTTCTAAATTGAGTGGCGGAATGTGTCGTTGTATCTAGAAGGTGCCTGTGCATTCGATAAATTTCTTGAATGTTCTGAAAGGAGAATGTTCTAGAAGGTCCGCGAAAGTTCTATGACGATCCAAACAGTGTACTAAAAATCTACGCGTGCGAAAGCGCGCGGGCACAGTAGTGAGTGTATAAATTTTCATATCATAAAATGAATGCCACTCAAATATTTGTTATTAAATGTCAGCATTATATGTATTGTAAATACTTTGCTATTTAAGAAAAAGAACTGATAAACTAATTAAAAATCATGTATTGCGTGCGTTATCAAGCCAAACAATTTATATTGTCAATAGGTTTAATTTAAAAAAAAAAACATTTTTAAATAAAAATACAACAGAGCTTGTAAATCTTAAGGATGTGAAATTAGATAGAGGTCCATTGGGAGGAAATTTAAAATACAATAATTAATTATCGTGCTAGAGATCATAATAGTGTACGATATTATAGTTATGTTATGTATTATAGTCATCTCATCAATACGGTAAAAAATTTATAAAAAGGGATTTAACGGTTAAGTATATTCAGTCGGTTGGCTTTGGGCGTCCAGCCAGACGAGCGCCATTCGCGTCTAAAATCGACAAAGGACTCGCGACATCGCCAGCGCATTGGACTTTTGATATTTTCATTCGGGGTACTTACCGGGCACGTACCGAGATGGTACTCGCGCAGGTACAGGGTGGGGCACGCGGGTAGGTACCCGTCCCGAGGCTGGGGCGTGAAGGGGGTGCACGACCCACCTACGACGTAGTTAGGGTGTCACGCTTTTGTAATGGAAATCTGCGAGTGTATAAAGTTTCTTATTTCACCCTGGCGGACTTTCTTCTATTCGCGTCTGTATTTTTCTTCGTTTAATCTTATTTATGTTGGCGGATGGCTCTGCTCTGTGAAAACATGGATTCTGTCTCTCGAAAATGTGATTTTTAATGTAGGCATCATATTAGATACTCATACAGTACAGTATACCAGTACAGACCTACCTGTTACGTCCATACTTTACGAACTAATTTGATATAGATTCTTGTCTTTGAATCATGATCATTTTATATTTATCGTAAAATCAAAAGACATATTAATGAAAGTTCGAAGCAAATATACTTTTGGGGTGAAAAATTTATGTCGTTTTTATGAAAATATATTGACGACTGATTTTATGAATTCACAAAATCGTTTTGCATATTTCAATAAAAAACTGTTTTGTTTAATAATTTTTGAAACTGATTTGATAATGATATTAAGCAGATATTATTTTCATGATACGTATAATAATGAAACATGTATGTAATCATCATCAACTCATGCGTGCAATTATGTAACTGTAATCAGTATGTTTGTGAATGTACAAACTGGTGTAATTTTGTATCACTGTTAATCTTTTCACTAATATTCATATTGCAACAGTAATCTACTATTAGTAGATTGACGAATATTCATGATGTATCAGCAATAAGTTATCTGTTACATAAATATTCATGACTGTTTAGTAATCCCATGTTTTTAAGTACGTTCACATGTTTCAAATATATATTTTGTAACAGTAATCCACGCGTGATTAAATTTCATCAATTTTTATTAAATAATTCAACGCAAAAGAAAGCAATTCCCCTTAGTAAATTATAGTTTTCTCTCCCTGAGAAACATAACCGAGGTATAATCTACAGTTCTCGTGACCTATTTCCGATTTTCATTTCCAAATGCCTGCCTGTCATCCGAAAGGAGGTTGACGCGTTTATATTTGTGACAGAATAAGGGAGGAAGGGCCTCCGTTGTTCAGCGATGCGTGAGTTCCAAACCATTCCTTCAATTTGCCTTACTACCCTGGTTCGATGCAAAAGGGTACATTTCAATACAAGTACGCCCAAAATAGGAAATAAAATGTTCTTATATAATTATATTTCTTTTGAATTTACTGTGATTAAAAACAATAGATTTATTGAAATTATTAAAAATTATAATTAGCGGTTCACCAATCCTTTCTAAAAATATCATTGAAAGATTTGGCAGATACTTCGTGGTGCAACATTATAATTTAAAATATGTTTTATTTTACTTTGTACCTGCTACATACACAATATGAGTTATTAAATTACAACTATAGTTTCGAAAGGAGCAGTCCCTCTCATCATCAGGTATAGATAATAATTTATTTGTGTGTGTATTACAAAGTAAAATAAAACATATTTTAAACTTTCTAAAAATATTTTCCAAACGTTTTCACCCAAGTTCTCACTAATATTTTTAGAATGTTTAATATTTTTTTAATGATTTTTTTAATTGTTTAAAGATTTTGTGTTAAAGTTAAATTATAGTTATCCTTAATTAGTTATTAATATAGGTTTAGTGTACACGCACAATACAACTATTACTTTATGTTAAATAGAAGTCAATTTGATGTAGGTATACGATTAGTATAGCATTTTTGATTCAAAATATACCTACAGTTCTGTTCACCAAAACCATAAAAATAAACTAAGGCTGGAAACGATGAATTCTGAAATATTTTGTTTGATTTTAAAAAAGCGTCGTTCAACTTACATTCGGACGGAAGGGTTGGTCAAAGGTCAGGGTGGAACCAGACGGTAGAGTGAAGGCAAGAACTCAATTACGACCGCCAAAATTTGTTGTTTTCTAATGAAAAACATAGTACATTTTAATAAATCTCTACAATATAATATACATTGAAGTGAACTAATATTATATGTCAATAACGTTAATCTCCGAAGGATTTACATCTATTTCTCTAAGCTTTCAGATATTTACAAAATTTTTAATATTTTGATCTTTATAGCGTTGTTTCACAATATTTGTATTTTTTATTTGAGGATAATGTAGAAAATCTTTTCCCAAGAGAAATTTTTTGTATCAGCTTTTAGATAACAAGTAATTCATTTTAAATTTTCCTTTCGTAACGCAAAGGAGACTCTTCCAAGAAGAATTTATACAGGACTTCACTACATTCGTTTGTTAGTCACCTTTACTACTTTAATTATGAAAAGAGGTTACATTAATCTACCGACGACACTAAAGTGTTTAATTTAGGTACTTGCGCGTTTGGTAGACAAAGCTCTACAATTTCACAAACAGTGGTGTAATTACAACGCGGTTACGGTGTAAGTAATTTGCTAGTTATGTTTTTGCAAAGGATTTTTATGAAAAAACATACAAATATGAGTAAGAATAATTAAATATGTTTGTACAGATCATCGCGTGAGATGACTCTCTGAAAGAGGCTTAAACAAAAATATTTAATCCATAAATATATAGGTATACATTTATGTAAGTGTGCATCAAAAAAAATAAAGTTTTTTTTATATCAGGGCACACATTTATATGCTTTCAATAGCCAAAAATAAACAATTTTTTTATTTTTCATTTCGATTAATTTTAGCTTCGCTATCACTGACAAAATTTCGAAAATATACGCCTTTTGGGGCAATGTGTGCAACGTTTCAGACCAAATATGTCACCTCAATCACACATGCATGCAACATCAATAAGCCGTGGATAAGTTGAACACTCCCCTCTCCCGGCCTGCGTAGTATTTTAAACATTAGGAAGCGAGTTTAAACGTGTCAGTATCGCAACCAGTGATTTCGAGAAATAACTTTGTTCTTAGACGTTACCGTCGCGCCATATAATGGTGTTTATAAGTGAATTGAGTAAAAAAAAATCGTAAAATTACAACTTAGATATCTATCTGAAGAGCGTTTTGCTTTTACATATTTCAGTGATGATGCTTTCTCTAAAACTAAACAGAGGATGGTCACTGCCCTCGAAGATCAAGAATTGAAAGGTTCTCCAGTGCGAGCAACCCTCAAAAATGCTCTCATTGTGGTTTAAGAATCTTTTTTTTTTTTTAAATAGAGATGTGAGCACGGAATTCGTCGCACATCAATATTCTTACTATTTTCAAATTAAGCTAAACGCTTGTGCTATGAAAATAGGACTAACTTGCTTTCTGGAGTGAGATTCGAACCTGCGACCTTTGAATCACAAGGCGAGAGTCCTAACCACAAGACCAACAAGCTACTCGCGTTTTTTTTTATCATCTGCGTTGCATTTGCTAGGTACACAATTTAATATTTTTTAAAAACACATAAAAAAAATTGTAGGTGTACCAAAAAAATATGTTAATAATTACCACCATAGTTAAATTTACTTATTAGCTACTCTACAGAAAGTGAAGCACGATAGAAGTTTTGCACTTTAGTTTCATAATACAGATATTTGTAATACTCAAACAAATACTAACAAATTATATTTCTTACAAAAAATTATTTTCAAGCTAAATAAAATGAATGCATAATGCTTGATTCGTGTCTCAGTAATAAGAATCCTTCTCGCGCGGGCATAAATTTTCCTTTGGGGTGAGTCAAGAATTTAACAGCCTCGAGTAAGGCTTCTATGGGATAGGGGAAAAGATAATTTACAAAACAAATATCTTTAAGTTATTTCGGTTTTAGGCTGCTTTTAAGGAACCACTCGCGGTCTAATTAGATGAGAGATGAGGTATTTTCAATTACTCCTCCATTTTCTTTGTGGCTAGCTGGCAAATATTTCCTTATCCTCTGCTCCCAATCTTTGTCTAATCAAACCAAGTTGTATAACTTTCTCGATTTTATTGTTTCATAATGTTCTTTTGTTTAAACATTATTACAATAAATTGAGTAGAATATTAGTGAACTGAGCTCATCGGATACCTTGATCGGTACTTAATATTAGAAAGAATAAATTTATTTTAATATTTTATAATTTAGGGAATAAACTAACGAAGATATAAATGGAATAAAATTATCGAAACAATATTTGTAACAAAGCGATGATTGGCGTAAAACCAAAGAGTACATTGATAATGTTTGATTATGATAATGATCAGTTTATAATGTAAAAATAAAATGTTAACAATACAAAAATAATCTTACAATTAAATAGTTCAGATAAATTTAATAATTTTCTAATATAGAAATGTATTTTAGATCAAAACAACAGCGTGATAACATTAAATTCTTTCAAATTGTTTTCAACGAAAATTACCCATAATTTATAAATAAATATTACTTGAGGCACTACTCGAGGGTAATATGAAAAATTACCACTTACTTTTTCTAGTTTTTTCGGAATAGTTTATAACCTGAGGGGTTTTTTGTAATACAAGCGGAATTTCGACTTTGTGTTGAACATATTTTGGGAATCCCCCTCGGCGAGGGACGGACCTCTAAGTCCCGGGTCGTGCTCTTTTACCTTTTAAACATCTTCATAAAAGCTCCTAATAGAAATACTTCAGGAAAAATTCCTTTGATATCGGAGTATCTCCGTATTATTGATTCACTACGTTTTCCTTTAAATTTCCCCGCTATCGAAACCACCGCATTATACAATCTCGCGTAATAAATGAAGAAGGCTATTTATTTAATTATGCAAATATAAATCATTAAACCTGTATTTTTCGATCCCCTAACACATTTACTATCGCGAGAGTCGAATCTCGTTCGGTGTATTTAATTTAACGAAATTTATTTCTCAAGTTTATCTGAAAGACGTCTAAATATTTCATAACGTTTTTATGACGCTGCTTATTTCATCCCCGCCACATCTCGAGTGACTTTTACGCGCCCCCCGCGCCTGGAACGGACGAACCCTTAATACCCACCCCCACACACGCCTCTTGCCTCCGAACTCTTTTTATTAAAACTTATGAAAACGCCCTTTTTCTTGGAACCTCTCAGAACTCAACGCCTTTGTGCTTTAAACGTCCGTTTCGTCCTCTGTTGACATCAGTCGCTTCTGCAGCTAATGTCGCGGTGTTCGGGCGCGCGCGGGAAATTACCGCGGGGCGTAAAGCCAAATGGACTGTTATTTTTGATGGCGTCATAAGATGCACCTGCGATGGACGCCGCGGGGGCTGTGACTTGATTTGACGACGCAGTGCCAAATTATTGTAAGCTGTTTACCGCGACTCTATTATTGAAACGTCTGGCCCGCGAGGACTAAGCTTTTGGCTTCGCGCCGCGCATTTTTCCTCGCTCATTTGGCCACACACACCCATGTGCTTGCGTATAATCCGTTATCTCGGTATTCGTGCAAGTACCAGTCCTAATCATGTAATATTTAATACAAATAAACAGTCGTAACTCGTTTTAACTAGAGTATAATCAACCAATTTCGGAAACTCCAACACGGTGATCAAAAATAATCCTTAATATAATGTAAATTTATTTTATTTAAAACTTCAATTTAAATATATAAGTAAAAATAATTGTAGTAGGTACCTCACGGAATAAATACAAAAAAAAACAATTATTAGAAATATGTGAAAGGTGAGACCGGTAGTTCAATTTAGTTAGTTATTTAAGATGTAAAACCACTGTTTTTGATATATATGTAGGTACTCAAGTTGTTAAAAAAACCTACATTATAAAATTCATTTAAATGACATGCATTTATTATTGAAGACTTATTATTTTTTATGGTTCTTTTTCAATTCTGATATCCTGCTTATAATATACTCTTGTAAATTGTACCACTAGTTTTAAAAAAACGCACGTTTAAATGTAATTTAATATGACCTTCGTACAAAATAATTTCATCAACTGATTTACTCCGCACTAATCAAACAAAGTTCTTGTCATATCACAACCCTTAGCGAGGCGCCATTCTTTGCCTTCAAGTTCAGCTCAACTTAATGAAAAGGGACACTAAGTTATTAAGTAGTTTTAAATGGTTTGTTACTCGAGATTCCTCTTAGTACTTAACGATCATGTAGATAATCTAACAGAAGTAAAATAAACGGCGATTCAGAAAAAGCCAACAGTAGCTAATCTATCTTAAATGAACACTACAATGTTTTCTTTGAACTTTTATTTAATGTACTAGTTTTTTTATCAACGATCCACCGTGCTATTCCTCTCTTCACGTTGTCATCATTTTTAATAACAAAAAATGTTTTTTATCATTTTAATATTTTACTTCTGGTTAAGTAAATTCGTGTACCTAATCAAGTATTATATTCTATGCAGGTACGTACCTACCATGTTTATTGTTTTTGACTATCTATATGCATAAAATTTTATTTTCGTCGGGCGTTTCTACACTATTAGTAGTAGTAGTAGAGATTGTACACTGAAAATATTTGGAACGTAACTTTTTAAAATATACTATGTAAATCATTTGGGAAACTTTTTAAATACGCCTCCTGCTAGTTGAGGTACTCTCCCGACTAGCATTTATGTTTCTCCGGCACTTCATTTTCATAAAATAACAAAACCTAATTAGCTTACAAGTTGAATTTTAAATCCCCTTCTCGCCGCTGTTCAAAAGTTCAACGTTCAAAATATTAGATGGAAGTTTGGATCGGAGGTGGTTCGGCTGGAAAGGCTGCTTCGTCCGCTCCCTGGCCGGAGTTTTTCAGCCAAATATTGTCGGACATTCATTAGGGGATGTGTGTTCCGAGGAATAGACTGATTTGAGTTTACAAGGCATCTGGGGGGCCAGTAATGACCCTGGCGGCTCGGGCCCCAAAGCAAACAGCCCTTCCAGCCCCGGTAACGCTTGCACAAACAGAAATCTGCATACCATTTGGGTTCCTTGAAGAGCCTCTGACCGGCCATCTCTCTGCGCACGGCAGCTGGCGAATTTGTTTTTTCTGCGCCGCGAATATTTTAAATGTTCCGCTTCCAAATTCAAAAGTTATCGAAGCGTTAACCTCTTGTTTTTCTTGTAATTTTAACATTTCCATTTAACCAAACCTCGTCCGAAAGTTAAAGGCTTTAATTTTTATGCAGAGTAACTTTGGTTAATATTCACATTTTATAAAAGCGGATGCATTAAAAACTTTCAGTGAGGAGAGATATCAAATAGGAACATTTTAAAAAAATCTTTCCATTTATAACCACACGCGATTGATCATGAATATAAAGAATTTCTATTGTTAAAAAAAATGTACAGTAAAAAGGCTATTTTATGCAGGTGAATATGTATTTTTTTCTTGTACCAATTCTTACGGACAGTATCTGAGTATGATTACTATTTTATGAGTTAAGAATCATGTTCGTAACACATCAAATAGTAAAATATGTGTACCATGGCTTCAAAGCTCATTGATATCCTTCGTCTGTTTTATTATTTGATGCCCATTATACCTTCATTTCTATGTATGCCTACCAAGAGATTACCATTTATTTGGGACCCTTGATCAATAAGTTTCACAATACATTATGCATTCAATAGTACTATTAACATTGTCTGTACGACAAATAAGTTATATATATATATATATATATATTTTACATTTATGTAATTTAAAATAGAGATGAGAAATTAAGTAGAAATGAATAGTGATCCGGTGGTCAGTGGTTTGAGCCCCATTCCAGGATACCAGCAAGTTAATCCTATTTTTATAGCATAATCATTTAGCTTACTTTAAAAATAGTAAGAATATTGAAACGACACGTACTCCGTATTCGCTTCTCTATTTAAAAAATAATAATGATACTCGTATAATACAGGAGATTATTTTTGCACTTTCATATACGGAGAGCTGACCCCAAGTAGATGGAAAAAGAAAAACCAAAAAAAAAATTAGGTAGATTAATGTAACCACGATATTCATGTATTTTCACTTCATTTTTTTTATTAAAAACAATTTTTCCCAGGATAATAATATTTTCATTTTATTTTATAATGCGTTAACGCAGATGATCTTCCCCTGAATTTGAGATATTTTTCTTTAATTAGATATTTAAAAATATAAAATAATTATTTTTGTATTAAATATTTATATTGTACAGGACTTTCTTTGATTTAATAAATTTTTCATTCCCATCATTAGAACTCCTATGTAATATTTTAAAAGATAGTACTCGCAGCTTTTGGTTATTCAAATAAAATAAATATTTTTTCTTAACATCGTTGTTTACACATCTTTTTTAATGTGTTTATTTTATAAATAAGGCAACAGGGAAATTGACTAAACATAATAAATTCATTTTTGAAAATGGATATAACATTTGTGATTGGGATTTTTAGTTTTGCGGCTATAAACAACTCTGACAATTTTTTTTTGTTTTTTTGTTTGTATTTTATAATTTGTTATTTTATTAAATTTATTATATTATTCTAAATTTTGCATATTTTAGTATTGCAATTAAAAATGAGGAAAATCAATCCCAACGAGAACGCAACTGCTACCACGCGATGAATAAATGTTCTTAATTTTCGGGCAGCGGAATCCGCGGCGGTCGCATCCCGTTCATTTGCATAGAATAACAATTGCCGAGTGCTTTCGCGAACAAACCTGGATCCGCCCTCGGTTTCCCTCCCAATCTACGCAGCGAACCCGGGGCTATATATCTTGGAAACTTTCAAAAACGGCTTCTTTTTGGTTTATCAATAACACGGGGAAGGCACCGCGAAAAGTTGCGAGATTTCTCCGAAGCAGTGATTCCAGAATCCGTATAACTCCGAGTTTATGGAGAGATATTATTCCCGCTATCTGGCTGGAGAGGTAAAATATGAAGCGATTTTTATACTTCGAATGTAAAATTTGAATGATTCGCAATGGGGATGTTATGATATATCTTATTACCCGCACGAAGATGTGCATCGGCGGTAAAAGTGGATATATGATGCCGCGTATCCACCACCTACGGGCAAAATTTATTCATAAAACTTATCTTCGTAAATCAAATCAAAAATGTTTATATGAATTATGTAAAAGAAATAAAGTTTTAATGATATATGTCCATACTATAAAGTTATCAAAGGAAAGGGAATTTATTACAGTACCCGTATTTCTTTGTTAACAAATACGGAATTTCCGATTTCCGCCCCTTTTTGGGAAAATATATCTCTGTTTTAAAAATCCCTTTAAAGAACTTTCTCGCATGTTTTTCGCATTTTAACGAGAATATTTAGAATGAATCATACGATCATAAGAAACGTTCGTTAATAAACTTTAAGACTGAATTTTGAGCCTTAGAAAATTTCATTGTTTCTCCATGCCGGATTTAATTTATTTCGACAAAGATAATATAGCTCAAATCATGGACGAAGAAACACACCCAAAGGAAACATGGAAATCAGTAAGAGGTTATATAATAATTTTAATGATATATGAAAAATTATTTCTGAAAATATCTTCTTAGGATTTATTTTAAAAATCAAATCTTTGTTGCGATTGAATTATAAAATCTTTATCGGCGTTTCGTATTTTAGGATTCCCATTTATCATTTCATAAAACTGCGCAAGATATGAAAAAATATATGTAGGTGATCACAATAGTTTTTTCAAATGTCGAATAAAAATTCTCACTGTGCAATTATTAATCGATTATATTCTTAATCAATATTATTTGATACGAACACTCTTTGATTTGTTTTCAAAGATATTGTACATCATAATTTTATAAGAATAATATAGATACTTGAATTCACGTAGATAATCAAAACTGAAAATAATTTTACCAAAAGTTGTATTGATTTATATCCCTACGTGTTCATCTCAATTGTGATTACCTACTATTAAAAGGCTCCTTTTTTCTCATCCCTCCTGATCAGATATTTTTTTAAATAATTTTTGTTTTCATAATTTTGCAAGGCACCTTAAATAAATTATATTATTAAGACGGACGCCCAACATTCTTTTTAGGTGCTGCCTCAAAGGATTCTCAATATTTTTTATTGTCTCTGAAATATATCAACTTATAAGGTTTAAGGTTTGTTTTACCAATAAAGGCAAGTTATTAAAACATAACCATTAATTAAGATAAATGAAATAAATTAGAAAAATTTTAATAATAGTATATATATATAAGTATATATATAATATATATATATATATATATACTACCATAAAAAAATTAAAAATTCATACGGTGGAATTGGTGAACGTTGCATTGTGTAAAGTGATCGCTCAAGCCAGCTTATATAGATTATAAGCCCTGGTCCTTAGTCTCTGTGAGACTTCTTTAATGTATCTCAATTAATAATTTATTTTTTTAAATAAAGATGCGAACACGGAACACGTGTCACATCAATATTCTTACTACTTTCAAATTAAGCTAAACGCTTGTGCTATTAAAATAGGACTCACTTGCTGATCTGGGGTGAGGTTCGAACCCGCGGCCTTTGGATCACGATGCGAGAGTCCTAACTACAAGACAAACAAGCTATTCTCTTTAATTATCCCTTTCTAAACAAAAACTAGTAATTGTGTTCTTAGAACATACATTTAAAAATAATGTTTATTTTAAAAATGTTCTCAGGATTTCACGGCCATTTAGAAGTGTCTGTGTCGTTTTCTGGAATATTCTGCCGTATAAATTTAACCTCTTTGGCTGACCTTTCGGATCCTATTGCAAGGTCCATCATCAGGGTTAATGTTAGACCCTGCAATGGGGTCCGAAACGTCGGCCAGAGAGGTCAGATATACACAGTAGAATGTCCCAGAAAACTACAAATAGAGGATTGTTTTTAACTGGTTACACTGTGTATTAATAAATGTTTCGCTGTGATAATTAATAGACTTATAAGTTTTGTATAATAATTGGGTTTGCTTAACTAATTGCATCATTGAGATCAGAAAAAAATATTAGTTTTTGTTTTGTGATAATTAAAATTTTAAATCATTTTTTTACTATAAGATATTTTTGATATTAAGCATACTTACTTGATAAAATCTCCATTGGAATAGTCAATTTTACATGTTATACCTACATATTTTTAAGATATTATTTTATGCACGCAACAAAGATTAAACACGATACCGATTTCATTTCAGTAAAAGTCGTTGATATTAATAAATAATTAATTTAATCCTTTGGCTCATAGATTTTAATTTATTATTATTTAATTATTATTGTTACTTTTTACTTTCCCAGCTCAATATTATCCGGGCAGTTATAATGGGCACCAAGGTTTAGTTATATTAGTTATTTTTATTTTACGTTTAAATCGTTGTTGTAATTGTGTTCATATATGTGTAAATAAATATTGTCATTACTGATATAACCCACATATATAAATCTACAGGAAGTTATTTGTTGATGTGGTGGTCATGACGCTCACCTAGTGATCCGGTAGTTGGTGTTTCGAGTCCATTCCAGTATACCAGCAAGTTAGTGCTTTTTGCATAGCACAAGCGTTTAGCTTATTTTGAAAAAAAAAAGAATTAATGCGACTCGAATTCCGTATTCGCATCTCTATTTCTTATAAATTTTAATTACATTATATTAAAAAATAATTTATATACTTAGCAGAATAAATTAATATACTTATTATAAAAGCAATACACATATTGTTTGTATTTCTCTTCTTGGTTTTAGTCTCTAAGAGTGTAGCCTATCTTTAAAATGCGACTAGTTAATTGTAATTTTAACTTTATTCTAATTAAAATGTCTGCTGCGACGAATATTAATTTAATGAATGAAAAATTAACATTTTAAAACTGTTTACAATAATTCGTGTAATTTTCTTACCCTATTCCTTCGATAGCACCGACCTTCAAAATGTATAAACTTTACAACTATATATATAAGTAAGAGTATATAAATTTTCTTCAGGATACGAAGTAATTCACGAGATGCTTTAGGTAATACACAAACTGCTTTAGGTAAACCTTTTTCTCTGTGGACTAATTAATCGCAGACAGAAACAGTAGTGTAGTTAATCCATCTATAAATATGACGCTTCTCCTCTGGAGTAAGCCGCTCAGCTCCCTTTTTGGCATTAAACTGACTTCGCTTTCTTTGTGAAATATTTTCCGTAATCCGGCAAGCAGAAGAAAATAGGTTTTTACCTCATTAATTTTCATTTCCGTTTTTTTACACCCCCTATTCTCGTAATTAGTTATGCCTTGATAAACCGGAAAATGTTGGTATTCAAATAAAAGCAAAAAGCATTTGATAACATCAATATGTAAATGGGATAAACAATACAAATAATTATTATATACCATCTTCCTTTGTTATCATTCTTTAGTGAATATGTAATATAACAACAAATATTTTTTTGATAAAATTCATTAAAGAATAAATACAAAATTTTGGAAAATATTTTCATTGACTTTGAGGCTGCTTTCGCACATGAGGCTTTATTAATCCTTAATGAGGATCCGAACGCCACGTTCTTGTAAAAATTTCTAAATTTATAGGGCGCGCGGTATGTCTTGCGACTCCGCGAAGGCTACATTTCATCCCCCACCCTCCCCCTCAGGGCTTTGTGTAAAACAATTTAAATTCCCTCAGCAAAAGTAATTAGGGATATTAATACCCCCGCTCCATCTGGATGAGCGGAAGTCTGCACTTTCAGATGTCTGAGAGTAGTTGAAATTTCCACAAAATACCTAGTCTCATATTACGGCTGGCGGAAAGTAAGAAAGAATGTTCATATCTTAAGGCGTATCAACACGTTATCTGAAAAAACTTTTTTCATACAAACCTGGTATCATCATAATATATAATGATTTTTGAAAATTGTTACGATTACTAGTGATTTTTGATTTCTCGCAAATCTTCAAAATCTTTATCCTTGATGTCCACTGATTATAAAATAACACTATCTTTGTAAAATCACAACGTTATTTACTTATACAAAGTTTACATTAAAAATTAATTAAACAAAGCTTCATGTATGCATACTATTCTCCGGTGTGTGTTCTTGGTTCTTTGACTCTGGAGTTAATCCCGTTTTTGATTAGACAAGTCAGAAGCAAAGAATGCAAAAATTATGTCAATATTTTGTAGTAATATTTGTTAGAAGATATTATTAAATTAGCTTTATACTCTAGGGTAAACATTGCGCTAGGGTTTCTATATTTTCATTAAGTATAAGCCGTAACTGTTATATTAGAAAAATTTATTTACTACAATTGCATTTACATATTGAGATTAAACGCACGCTTACCATAATTCCACAAGACAAATTGATATATTACTTAATTTCTACCAGACCACATTTACTTTATACTTTTGCTCAACTATTCATACGAAACTGCATAAAGAATTAGTTGAGCAAAAGTATAATACAATTTTGCCTTGCCTTACGGCATACTTGTTTAAAATGCTCTAAGATAATTTTATTCAACTTTCAGTTGCGGCCCACGGATATGTTTGATTACAACAATCAGATATTTTTTTATATCAAATTCGCTCATTTAGTAAACATAAAGATTAGGATTAATATTTTTTATATCGTAATGAAGATTTTTATTGAAATATTAAATAATAACATCATTAGCAGTCTTCATAATTTTAAAGAATGGTCTTCTTTCAGTAAATATATTAGGTAAATAAATTGTGAACGTGAAATTTTATCATTTTCAATGATTATATGTACAATTAATTCATTTTATTTGGACACGTTTGATGCAACCGATTTTAAATTCAAGAACACATTTATATTTGTGAAGTTGTAATTTTTCAGAACAAAGTTCTGTGAAGTTTTTAAAATCAAATTAATGAATCAATTAGAAAGACATACAGAAAAATTTAATCCACCAAAAAATATTTTGGCTACTACCGGGATTCGAACCCGGGTCGCCTCCTTTCTGGGGCCGGTGCTCAGACCACTAAGCTATAGGAGCCTTGTAGATTTCCTTGAATGTATCGACCTTATTTGGTTTTAAAAACTTCATAGATCTTTGGTCTGAAAAATTACAACTTCACAAATATGAATGTTTCTTGAATTTAATAATTATCCCCCTGTTAAAAAAATCCAGTAATTGTATTCTCAGAAAATACATTTAAAAATATTGTTTATTATATTAAAAAATACTTATTGATAAATAATTAGAACTAGGATTACTTTTGTAAAATATTTTTGGTGTATTAATTGTTTGGCCGTTTGCGGTTCCTCCCCCAGTTCATCACAGAGTAGTACCGTTATTTGTTGATTATTCGAATGTACAAATTTAAACGGGACCCGCTCGTGAATTATGGTCATTTTATCGATATTTTTTCTACATAATGACATTTTTAATAAAACCTTTTGTATAAAACATTCATCACTTAAATAGAATAGAATATAGTACCTATACCAGTATCTCTGAATGTTTATATTTATGTTGCCACTTGATACCAATAAAAAGTTATTTACAGTCCTTCACTGTCGCTTATTACCTTTTTGTGCCATTAAACACGGAACATTATAATAATAAAAAAGCCATCCGATGCAAATGAAATGGTTTTCGGATTCCAGTGACGTGCCGAAATATACAGCAAGCAAGATGATAAATAAGTAAACATTATCAATTTTAAAAAATTGCAGATAATAACTTGGTATTCTAAATCATGAAAGGATGGGTACGTACTCGAACACATAGTATAATTATATTAACTTATTGTGTTCTAAACAGATCACAGAGTATAAAATTGTAGAGAGTTGAACTAAACCCATTCTTTAAAAGAGGGGGAGGGGAAGTATATCTCCACTCGGATATATTCAAGACACATTTGTAATCCTGTTAAAGTATTTATTTTTGCTTAATTAAATCCCTTAGTAGATACAAAACGATATTATTAAATAGACTTTGATTTTATAAAAATTTTAAATTTCTTTCCAAACCGACTCTCTTTAAACAATAACGCCATTTTATAATAAAGCGTGACTTATTTACTAAGTTATTATAATTTTTAAGAGTATTTAATTCTTTCCATAATTGTTTTCAAATTTACAAGTTCGTAGTATTTTTTTTTAAACAAGTCAAACGTAGTTGACCAAAATATGGAACCAAAACGCAAACTGCGAAATATCCGTTACTTTATGTCTATGTATTTAGGTAGTCTGTGGTTTTGATTTTTTACTTAGTTAATTGCAACAAAGCAATATTCAGCTTAAAAAATTGGAAGGCACACAACTACTTTCATTTTTTTTGGAATCGGAAGATTCTTTTGTTTAATTTTAAGAGTACATCTCTACCTCATCATAGAACCAATACTAAGAATAAGCTGTTTAAGTGATAAAATACACTCTAAGCAATATCTACATTTTTGGTTTTTCTTAATTTATACATGACTCTACCTTATTTTTTAAGGTTTATTACATTTCGTCGTAACTACACATTATTTAAAAGTTATTGAAATAACGGATTGAGTTCACAAGCGATTTTTAAAATATATATTTTGGTACGTTCAAGATAAGAATATCTAATAGCTTCCCACATATTTATTAGCCTCATTTTTTATTTAGTCTTATTTTATCTGTATCATAAAACCTTTTTTTTGAGCAACTATGGAAATATTGTAGGAGCTTCTAAGTTATGAAGTGTTTTAAAAGTCAATTGAACGTGAAAAAATAAACTCTCTCCGGCACTGGCTTCTCATACCGGAGGTTCCAGGTTCGATTCCTGCTTGGCTTTCATTACATCTATGTGATATTTTTAAGCCTGGGTATTTTAAAGAAGTGTTTCGCTACATTAATTGGGCTTCATGGCCTGTTGTAGTGTTAAAAATTAATATAAAAAACATTTTATAAACGTTTTAAAAAAACTTGTAAAATGTGTCATTTTTAAATTACACACCTTGCAATTTTATTTGTGCTCAAATAAAAGCAACCCTTTTTGTATGTAATAGCTTACAATGAAGTGCACGCCGCTGCCGGATGCGGTGTGAAGATTCGCCGTACTCGATATATCACTCGGGGCAATAACTCCATTGTGACTGTCGCCAGTTGTAAAATACTATACTCTCTATATCAACTGGTTGTTAAAGTTTCTAGTTACGGTTTACAAAAAAATAAATATTTTCGACTAAACTTTTTACCACTCAATAATAAATTATGAAAATGTATATTATTCATCATACATATGATAACAATTATGAGTCACCCTTCATTTTTAATTGCACGCAACAGCACCCCTAAAGTTTTTAGCATATTCATCAGAGGGCAGGATTATTTTTCATCTTATTGATTTGCACGCCGTATCTCTGCCGTCGCAGGGAATGAAGAACTCGTTAGTTTTTGAAAAAAGAGAAAAAATATAGTATTTTTAAATGATTTTATATTTTAATAAAATGTTATTTTCAGACGTTCTTATCAAATCATTGGCAATTCACAATTAATGTTCTTAAAGAATTAAAAAAAACATTATTGTTTTAAATGCTAAATTTTGTACTTACAATATTACTACTAGAATTTGTGCTCTCTCATCAATTTTTTAATCTCTATTATGAGATTTTTATAATATTTATTTTTATTTTAATTGACTCGATCGTTAAATAAAGTCTCTCTTGAGGTTGATAGTAATAAAGATAGTTTAACCTAATTATTCATAATGTAAAAAAATTTCTTCATTAAAAAACTAATATATAATAATACTTTTAATTTAATTTTAATTTTAATATTCACGTAGAAGTACTTAAATATATCGTTACCGTGGGAGGTGAAAACATTTAAAATAAAATTTATTTTTTCGCTGACAAAATATTCAGTTAAAGAACTTTTCTTTTCTCTCTATCGCACAAGTCGCAGTAGCCATATTTTGTATTATAGAGAATCGCATCCGTTTCCGCGAGCGTACCTATCCACGGGTCGTTTATAACCCGCCGATTCCTTCTCGGGGTATTATATTTTAGTGTTATTGCAACACTTTTTGGCGGGAACTGTGGCGGCGGCCACGTCACTTTGAGTTATAAACGGACGCCATCGACTTTTATTGTCCGTTCCTTTCGTACATCGTTATTTATACAATTTGACAATGTCCACTTAAAGTTAAGGTATGACGAAGAAAAATATTAACCCAACATCGACTGCGGACTGCAAATTCGCGTCTTTTGGACGGGAATTCGAGTGTTATTTATTTTATTTTGATTATTAAATAATCATCGGCGATTTGAAAATGTAAAATCTTACTCTGCACTCGAGGAAATTTTGTTAAGAAACAATAAATTTACAAACTAAAGTTATAGTGAAGCATTATGTCGTTTATTTCTAACAGTAAGTACTACGAATAGTAAAATACTTAATTAGACGTATTGTTGACAGAGAGTTATTATGATACTGGAACTTAATAATGATAGTCTAACATCATGTTCATATTAAATCACAAGTAGTGAATTATTTTCGTACTTTAAATTATTTGAATATATAATCTTAATCACTTTTCTTTATTTCAAAACAGTTCATTTTAAGAGTTACTTGTCTCCAAGGGTCTATTGAGTAGCCAAACTAATAATTAATAGCCGTAGGGTATAGAAACAAAGGCAGCAATACCAAAAAAAATTCAAAAATTATTTTGAATGCAGCCACCGAAGATTACTTATTTAAAAGTACTGAATTCTAGATTTTATGTACCTATCTATCTCTTGCACAATCGTGTTTCCTATAAATTTATAGGCTATGTTTTCTATAAAATCTCGAATTCTGTACATTATAAAACAGTCGATGGCTGTATTAATTTTTTTTGGATACTTCTGCCTACCCCACATTTAAAGTATATAATATTCTTTTCCGTTAAAAATTTTAGAATTGTTTTCATTAAAAATAGTTCCTCTAAAGTTAATTAAAAAAAACTATGAGTTTAGTAATATAGCTTATTTGTTACCACTTTTTATATTAACTAATATTTTTGAAGAATCTAATTATCTGATACAAGTTTAAAAAATATCTAAGTTCACTTATTTGATCAAACCCCGCTTTCAGGGTTCCGCCCGCCCGAGTGACTCAGATTCGCACTTAAAAAGTTAATTGAGTTTGCGTGACGTGAAACGGAAAAAGCAAAAGATAAAATAATAATCCATTTTTTCTCGAGATAATTTAGCCTGGTGGATGTATCAAGCTATCTAAGCTATACATCTGTTGCTTTTAAGATGATAATAAAAATAATTCGGAATAAATATATCAGTCATCACAGTACGATAAATACTATACATGCACATTTTACAACATACATGTATGTAATAAAAATATAAAATACATTATATATGATTTTAATTTGTGGGGTATGGCAAAGGTAGCAATATTAAAAAAAAATTAAAGCAGTCGTCGAAGATTATTAATTTAATGTACTGAATGCGAGATTCTATAGAAAATAGCTTGTAAATTTATTAGAAACATGATTTTGGAAGCGATACGTAGGTACATAAAAGCTAGAATTCATTACATTTTAAATTACTAATCCTCGGTGACTGCATTCAAAATATTTATTTTTATTTTTGGATATTGCTGCCTTTGCTTTTATACCCTACATTCGAGGTTTCCGCAGAGAGGATTGAAAATAAATTTTAATTACCGGTCACCAAACTGTAAAATGTATTTTTATAACTTTTAATAAGATTCGTAAAGTTACAGAGGGACTCATTAAAAATATTTTCTTATTATTGTTTTTGTGAGCCGTGCCACGGTGGCTATAAAAGCCACCCCGGTTATCATAATGAAAAAGGCGATGCAATTTATTTTAATTATTTTTTTTTAGTTCAGAGAAAACACCACCTTTTAGAACAAAACATTTTATATTTTACATTACAAGTGGCGAGTTTATTTTACCTTTGAAGTTTTATTGGTATTATTGCCATTTTTGCTAAGCAACTCCTTTCGCATCTACCGCAGAACAACATCGCTTGATGCTCAACCACATGCAAAAACCACGTGACGTCAGACCGCATATTCCACTATTCGTTGTACGCTCGTGTGTGTCAATGTGTGTCCGTTTGCGGTACACAATGTACAGTACAATGTACGCGATTGTTCGATTTTAGCTGAGTAGAAGTAACATTAAATATATAAGATATTTCCACACTATATTTTTTATGAAAACTATGCTAATTTACTATTAATAAAAAATTCGATGTTGTTATTATATTTTGATATTTCAAATAAATTATTATATCGAAATAAAAATCAGTGAAAGAATATTATTTGTTACATGCATCTACGTAAGAGACTTTTATATCTTTATTTACGTTTATTATTTACAGCATAAAAATAATTAACAACAACACAAATATTACAATATTTATTTATTGTGTAGGCCGTAGTAGACCAAAGTCTCATCTCTGATTGGTTCAGATTTAAAGGTATGTATATATATTATTATAAGAAAACTTATTATTTGTAATTGACATTCATTTTAACTTTAAATGTATTCACGTGAAACGCAAAACGGTAATAATATAAATTTTGCATACCTATTCGGAAAAAAATCCTCTAATAAAAGTAATATTTGTCCAAGCAAATTGAACCAAAACACATCCAGACAGCCAGCGCTTTCCTTTTAACGTCCTCAAACTTTGCTTTCGGTGACTACGATGTGAAATAATAAAATTTGATGTCCACTAGTTGAACCATTACCCTCGTTCTGTGTGTGTGTGTGTCGCGCGGGTGTGCGGGTGTGCGTGCACTGACAACCCCTAGTGTGTCAACTCCGGCCAATAAAGTCCATGCGTCACTAAAACAGCGCTTAGGGCCATTGAAAATGGTCGGAAAAAATACATTTCACCGAGCGCGGCTAGAGCCGGTACGAGAGTAATTGGGTACCCTGCCCTCCATACCAGTTGGTTTATTTTGCATTTTGCTACTGATGTTTTTATACTTCTGTTTTAATGACGTCGTCACAAAGGCTTGTTATTTTTGGCGAACGAATTCGAAATGATCGACGCACGTTGTGTGTATGTGTAAAGACCCGTCGACGGTCAAATTTGCCGTCATTTGGGCGGTTGCCAATCGAAATGAGCTTTTTGCTCGTGTGTTTGTACAGTATTGACTTTCTTGCTTGTTTTTTCTCGGGTTTATTTTTTTGCTCGTTAATTTGCGTTGACAATTTGTCACAAAAACCTATCGATCCCGTTTTATTTCATCCAATAAAGTGCTTTGCATAAATCCCTTCATTAACTTTTGCTTTATCAAAGTCAATAAATTGAAAGTTAGAGAGCGGTTTTAAAAGGTTTTCTCCGTGCTATTAGATGTTTTTTTTTAAATAAAATACAGGTTTCAATGGTCTAATTTATAATATATTTAAAATAATTATGTTTATGTTTACCATAAACTGTTTGGCCGTAAAATGATTTAAAATATTTATGTGATTTTAAAAATACCTCGTCGCTAAATACGATTAAATACGATACTTACAATCATGTTTATTCTGCAAACAAAACACATTTCCATAGCATTACTCTTTGATACTTTTTCTTTTCCGTTCGAAGAAACACCTTTCAAAACTAGACTAATGCATAGAGTCTCGTTCGTTAGCCGCGTTTTCTTCGTTTTTTTCTTTCTGTGCCCTTTTCATTTGTTTTAAACTAAAACTTTCTTTCAAAAGGAACTGAATATAATTGGCAATTTATTTTCTTCGTATCTTCTTCGCCTTTGTCAGCAGTTTTTGAACCATTCGAGAGTAAAGAGGCGGACGAGGTGGGGCGGCGGCGATCGGCGTTGTTTTGAAACGATCAAAAGTAAACGGAACGAGATCGGGGACCCGGTACACGGAGCAAACTACACTCCTGGCAGAATACCTACCACTCTCGAGCCGTTTCACGGCAAGCAATTTTCGCCTGTAAACTCTTGATCAGTTTACTAGTATCTTTCTTTTTCTTTTCTTTTTTGGTATAAAATTAGTGCCAAAAACTACCATGTATGTATCATAAAAACTAACCGACGTATTTCAAGTTTTAGAGAATTTTAAGCAAAAATAAGTATTAGCATGACCCGATAAGTGAAGAACATAGTGATGAAAATTTGACAAGAAGGTTAAATTACCAAGTCCACTCAGAAGAAGGGGGAAGATTGTCAGAACACTAGTCATACCAATTTCGGTGTATCTGCGATATAGAAATACTAATGAGAAAAATATACCTCGGGCAAGTCACGAGGTGTCGTTAAAACAATGGTATGAGATAAATCAACGGAACCCGCTCGGAATATCGTCGACTAGATAGATAGAAGTCTGTAATCGATAGTTCACTTCAGGAAGCCATCAGGATGGCATTGGATATTTTTGGCTATTGAGTCATCATAATCTTTGCGACGATGACTCCTTTTTCACGCGTAACGAAAAATAATAAGAAAATCAGGGATGAAAAATGTAGGGAATGGTTTTTTTCAATTCAATTCCCAAAAAAAAATTGAGCCACATACACAAGGCGTAATAAATCGTCTGCACGAAACCTCAGTACAGATGTTCGAATGGTAAAGATAATAAATATACAATCGTGATATGCATTAAAAACTCGATTAAGTAATAAAACATTTGGAAAATTAGACATCGCCGGTAAATGTTTTTTTTTTATAAAACAATATTTTCACGTAAAAAAACGGCGAATATGATACATTCGTGTGTGCTCTTTCGGCTCAAATATCTGTCACTCTAATACTAACACATATTAGAATGTTGTTTCTACATCTTTTCCTAAAATAGAACCTTTCCAGAGAAACGAGGCGAACGTGAATAATGACGTCTCGTCGCACATCTTGTCAAAAGGCAAATAGATTTGTGCATTTGGCAGAAAATATAAATTGAAACAAATATTCCTCGTTTTATTATTCAAACAGGCCATTAAAAGTATCATAGAACTCTGATTTGATGTATAAATTTATATCATTGCCTTGTTTCTTCAAGTATATATGTAAAATGTAAATATACATAGTATGTACTTTCTGATACGCTTTATTTAATATGTATGTACAAGTATAAACTCAAATTACATGTCTAAGTGGTTATAAAATTAAAATAAGATTTTACGTTCGGCACAGAGACATTATATTTTTATAGCGCTCCTTAAAGGAATCTTTAACAACAAAAAATTTCATAGAAAACGCTTCGGAAGATATTTATACCCATGAATTGAAAATATATGTTTTTTAATAATATTTCATATATTTTTTGCACGTAAAGTTAAATTTTCCTTTTAAAACAAATTAGAGAGGAATGTGCCTGTTTTATTATAAATTATATACATTCAGTTCAGTTCAGTTTATAAATTTTGACCTTGTGTTGAAAAATATTCTCCCAGCGGTCCCGCCATTGTTGGAAACACTTATGGAACGCATATTTTGGAATGCTGTTCAGCTGGGCCGTTGCGTTACTTGTACTGTTTTATTTGATAAATTGGGTCCCTTTCAGCAACATTTTTAATTTGGGGAATAACCAAAAATCACAACGAAGTCATGTCGGGAGAGTCGAGAGCCTGATGAACCAGGGAAATGCAGTGTTTGGCCTAGAAAGCCTGAATCAGATGCGAAGAATGTGCGGGTGCATTATGAAGCTTTACCATTGTTTGCAGTGTCGACATGAACTTTAAAAAATAAAATATGCAGGGCAATGAAGGTCTTAAAAAAATGCCAGAGGAAATTAGAAAGTACCAAAAAAATATCAAATTTTGCGTACTTTAAGATAGATTTTAAATTATATAGACATATAAAAGCGTGTAGTTCAGTATCCAATTTTTTAAAATAATAACAAAATATAAGCATATTTATGGTTTTCATAAAATGCTTTTTATTATGTTTAAATAAATAAAATTAATGAAAGGTACATAATTTCCTTTTTTTTTAAAAATTCAAAGATTATTAATAATAATATGAAAACAACGTGGAAATCAATTATATCAAGACAACTACGGTACAGAGGTAAATATTTATTTAGCCATACACGTGGGCTAATATTTCACACACTGAATGAAATAGATATTTGCTTCGGAGACTATTGTGTGAAAATTCCCATTCTTCTTTACATCGACAATAATGTCTTTAACGGGCAATATTTTCCAATAAATTGTATGTACTGTACTGCTGAACCGATAAATCTTTAAACTTAAATTGGCTAGTGTGCTTCTCAAGATTACTTCCAGCGTTGCGGCTTCAACTGGAACGCTACGCGATAATACTCTGACATATTATCGATGTGAGAGATTAAGGATTCCCTTGTTATTGTACGTAGCATTATAGCGTGTAACGACTCTACTCGAATAAAGCTAAAGTTCCACCTCATCGAGGCAATTCAGAGAGTCCAAACAAAGACGAAAGGCTTCGCAGTGCGACGTGCTGACATAACGGGCTAGATAAATGTTTAAAGCTCGTGAAATTCAACAGCTTGCAGTCGACCTTTATAACATTCTTTCTAAAAAAATATTTTTAACATATTTTTAATTTTTATCGCAAATACATCGTGATTAATCAATTTAATCAAATTGAAATTGAACTTTGATAATATTATAACCATTGGAACTTACATATTAAATCAACCGGTATAAAAAATAAATAATTCTGTTAACATAAAAATAAAGTATGGTGAAGTCATATGATTAATCCACATTATAATTACTCCAAAACCGATGTATGGAGTACACACTCTTCCATTATCAAAAACAGAAAAAATAGCGATATCGTAAATACGTTTATTTAATACTGTCTATATGTACATATGGATAGGTTCATATTCTTTAATATGGATATTCATGTTATAAATATTATAATATATATTATTTACTATTATTATTATTATTATTGTTATTTAAAAAAAGACTCATTATTTATTATTAGTCACTTAAGGAAGTAATGTAGGTTTATGATAATTTTATACGTTAAATAATCTAAATGTGTATTTAAAAATAATCTATGTATATCGCCTTTCATTTTTGATACTGGCCATGCCAGCTATCATTACCCGCATGTCTAACATTTTACCGAAAATTTTGTGATTTTGTCGTTTGTGTTACAAAATATTATTGTTTTAATTAAACTGTATAAATATATTATGCAAAAAGTACTATTCCCCAGTGAATGCAAGACACAGATTTCAGAATATGATTGAACACTGTGGTTATGGGAATGCCAGGTAAAGTGTCAAATGATCAATGTCAAAGTAGGAATTCTATTCGGCACTAGATGAAGAGGAACGTGATGGGATTATTGCTAAGCAGAGGGAATGTGGAAAGGAAAAAAAAATATTAAAAAAACATCTTTAAAAAAAATAGGTAGTATGAAAATAACGTGAAATAATTATATTAATAATTATTTCAAGTTAATGAAATAATAATAAATTTAGTAATTGAAAATAATTATCCGTCAAAAAATGTCAATTTGAAAATCGATAATTGATTTTAAGAGCATTTTTGTGTTTTAGAAGAATTATTATCAAAATAATTTAAATTTAAAATCTGTTAAAAACTTCGATTTTCATTATATACACTTATTATATAGTCAACCACAGGGCCTAGCAACCGGTAATGGTTACAGCTAATTACACCAATAGCCGAGCGGCAGCCGCCAGGGCTGCCACCGCAGCTGCCCGCAGGGCTTAGCAGCAGTCATTTAGCGGCAGCCGATTGCTTATCAATTACAATAAATATCGGAAATATTTTTAGATCGGTCCGGTTTGGTTATTTATTTAATTTTTGTATTATTTATTGTAATTTTTACATGTAACATTTATATGTTTCAGGGATTTTTAACGACTCTTAATTACGCAGTTTAATTCCAACATTAACATGTCAAATAGATAAACCAAATTTTTCATCATATCAAATAAATACACCAAAACATTTAATGCATCATTTTTCTTTGAAATATTTGAACATTCTAAATTATAACAAATTATAACTATAGTTCCAACATTCTTAAGTTATTTGTATTGCAGTCGTTAAGATTATTCTATGAAACTCAATTTCTTTGTCTCAGTGGAGGTATTTACGGTTTGGGCTTGGACCAATCAAATAATTTAACAATTTTAACCAACCGCCTGTTTTTAATTTGTTATAGATTTAGAGTTCTTTTTACAGCTTGTATAAATCTCCAGAATAGACACTTTATCATGTTGAATGTTTTCATCAGCGATGTATCCTCTCAGAGATTTTAGCATAAAATGAATGGTTTAAATAATGTTTTTTTTTGTTTTGAACAATTCAAGGTTTGGTTACTGCTCTTTATCCTAGATGTGATATTTATCCAGTCTGAAAATAGCACATAGTATCAAGCCATCAAACATAACAATTTCGTCGTTTGTCTGTCTATCCATAATTTTCAAATTCACGGTTAAAAAAACATTATTACAAGGCTGGAAGTGAACCTCGGACGCGCAAATGCTAGCGCAGCACCCTAGCGACCTTGCTACCATAGGCATCTCCGTGGACTGTCAAAAATATATTATATAACAATTTCATGATCCGTAATTTTTGACGTGATTTAATCGTGTACTGCTAGTTCTTTCATAATCATCACATTCCCGCCTTTATATATTTTTCTAATACTACCTACCAATTCAATATAGTTTTATTATAAAATAATATTTTTCATGGTATAAAAATGTAGTCAGTTCTACACGAGTTGCGTTGAATAGTTTAAAGCGCTAAAATGAAAAAAAATACCTCTATAGTACTTACAAGTATTTTTCTTTTTCTTTTACACATCACAGAAAACGTTTTATTTACAACTGTGGACCTTAACAAAAATCACCAGCAATTTAGATTCCACCCCGAGTACGCAATTTTCAAACCACCATTCCGAAGGTCCGGGATTCCAAATTTAAAACGCATAAAATTACCAAACAAGGCACGGCCGCCATTACAGGGGCAAAAAGTCGGGCCGGCAGATAAAAGTGAAATGACAATCATAATAATATCGGTAACAGTATGGGCTAGGAAATACGCACTTCCGCCAGGAAAGGAAACCCTTATCGCCCGCTGCAATACCATTGCTGGTGGACGTTCGGAGAACTAGTGGCTTTCTACAGGAGCTGACACTTTGAAATATCCTCACGTATGAAATATAAATATTTCAATATTCTGTGTTTCTACCTATATTAATACATAGTCCATGTAATCATCATAAAACTAATTTTTTTACCTTAAATCAACAATGCAAATGAAGTCAACGAATTAACTGTTGCATATCATTATCATCGAAAAATGCCTAATTAACATATGAACAAATATTGTTTTTAAAAAAGATAGGTAGGTAAAAATATATTCGTTTTACGTATCTACGAATTTCAAAACAATTGTAAATGATAGGGCCAGTTGTATCTTAAGACTGAAATATGGTGGAAGCCTATACCAGCAGATACATTTTAATACTAACCATGATCGACGAATTAAGCCAAATAGTTTGCGTTGCAGTATCGGTAGTTCACCTACACTCTGACGTCATAGTCAATATGAAGAAGGAGAAGAGAATTGTAAATAATATAGTCCATTGGGAGGAACATTTCTAAAGCATTATATATATACAACATAACCAGATAGATAAACGTAGAGTATTTTTATATTCTAGCCAGTAGTTTATTACATATTAGTTTTACAATTAGGCTTCGCCCGATACATGTTTCTTCAAGAAGATTCTTATGTATATTTATTTCATATTTCCTTCTATTTTACTGAAAAGTGCGAAATTCTTACATTTAAAAAAACATCATATTAACAAATATATATATATATATATATATATATTTGTTTTGACTTGTTGTAATCGACCCGCATTATTATTATTGTATTGTTGTGACCACACCTTCTCGAATATATTAAGGCACACGCTCGATTCTCGGACATCGGAAAACATCGTTATTTACGGTGCACGACAGACAAACCCCCGGACATCTACCGGCCCAACTTATACTGACCCATCTCCCGCGCCGGCCAAAGGGATCGATTGGTGGATGAGAAAAAACGATGATCGTACATATTGAATACCTCCCGAAGCCACCCCAAACTTTTTTGTCCGGGATATTGCCTCAAAGTCACCCTCGCGGCCTCCATCGCCGGCACATTTACTGCCGCAGATATCTTCAACCATTTGAATCCCTCCAGAGGATTCGTCGAAAAAGATTCGGAAGATATCTGTATGCAGAATGAATTGTATTTAAAATGATTAAAGTGCCTGATAAAATTATGCTGACAGTTCACTAAAAGTTTTATAAAATAAATTATTTTCTTCGTAAAAATAAAGCATGAAATCAATTTCGAAAAAGGATTCATTTAAATTTCTCAAACTATAAAAATATGAAGATAGCATTGTTATCAAAATTTCTATAAATTCTTTCGAAAGTAAGCAAGAAAACAATTTATAAATATTTAAATATAACGTTAGGCCCTCATTACTGAGGGTCTTATCCCGCTGAAATTTTGAAAAATACACCTGTATACTCATCCTGGTGAATTTTCGGGGAGATTTGAACACAACTTATTGGAACAGACACCATTACTTCGCTTGTCGCTCCATTTTCTAGACGATCTACTCTTGATTCGTCTAACCACCATATTCTTACAACTTTTTTACACGAGTTGTATCTATACGAAAAAGTTAACGTGTTGGTTTTTGTATAATGTTTTTTTACAGATTTGCTTTCGTAAATACGTCCGTCAAAAGGTATCCTCTCCGCGTTAGATAGTTAACTTAGACATAAAAAAATTAAATTGATTTAAATGAAATAAAAACAACTTATTTTTAAATATGAATTGGGCGTTTTATTTTGTGAAGTGATTTAAATTGATGCCGTAACAGTCTAAATGTTTCTTGGAATTCGTATTACTTTGACGTCGAAGCGAAGAGTCATTTTCGCTTGAGACTCCCTGCAGCGCCGCAGTGTACGTCTTTCAGCATCTACTCAATTCAATTCAGTACTTATCTATAACGAAAAGCCTGGCTCGCTCGTAATTGGGTGATGAATAAAAGAAAAGGGCCATTAATGAAAAGGGATGGAGATATCGGCCCGGGGACTGGAGACCTGCGCGGCCATTAAGGTTCCTTTTCTTCCCGCATTTTTTTTCTAAACCCGTCTTTTTATTATATATACCGATTTAATTATTTAGACTATAAAACATTTTCATTCCAGAATTTGATAAATACATTAAAAAGATTTATTAGTGAAATATTCACAAAGAATTGCAACTATGGAGAAAGTGAGAGATATTTTCACATTATAACTTACGTGAAATTATTTCATATAATATTTTGAATAACTAAACATTTGAGATTTGTTTAAATATATAATACGATTTTTAGATCACCGTGATATGTATTTAACGCCTAATGCTTTTATTTATTTTACCTTCTATGGCTGGCAAAAATATAGTTGTGTAATATAAAAGTGACAAGGTTTGTGGTCCCACTTTCACTAGCGGCTCTTATTTTAGTTTATTCTACTTTATTATTAGTTTATTCTAGTTTCGTACCTTAAGCACATCCATTTAGTACAAAATAATACAATATTAGCTTATTAAAGGTGGATTAAAAATCTAAAAATTGATAACAATATTTTCCGTAGGTATATATACTGCGGTATCCTTAACACGATAAAAATATGAGGTCAATATAAGAATATGTGCTTGGATAGTCAACGAAACCAAAAGAAAAATGACTTGTCTATAATAATAAATACGATGCAATGGAGATCTTTGTAATCGTTTTCAAAAACAGGTATAACATCGCCATAATTGTTGTTTTGAAAGATAATTGAATTTTTATTATGAAGAAGACTTTCTATTTTTTGTTTGGTTAATAAATAAATTTGAAATCGCATTTTATACGTGAAAATGTTAATAGCAATTCTGAATGTAAAAGTCAATTTTATTTATAAACCTTTTTCTTATGAAGAATAATCTGCTCCATATTACTTTACGAACGAGCTTGCGCCTTAAAGATATATCCCATTTCCTTTAGGCCATAAAGATTCGCAGTATTTTAACTTGACATTAAAGCTAAATCATTTTTAATATAACATATCATATTGGTCGTATTATTTTCTACTTAGTAAGGAGCAAAGAGCAAAAACGTGTAAGGTGTACGGAGCGTATTTCATCAAAAATCAATATTTTACTTTCCTAATAAACCAAAACAGGGAAGTCATCAGACGGGGAGTGGTTAAATCTGTAATAAAACGATTCATTTTCCCGCTGCGGAGAAGCTCATAAATCTCACCTGCACGGATCCAAGAAATTACTTCCAAGTTGCAACAACAAATGGATCATTTTGTCCCGGAGTTAACAAACTAAACTAAGTTTGCATATTTTTGTCATACACTACGCTTAAGTGCATTAGAAACTTTGCAAAGAACTTTGCCGCAAGATGCTTACCATATAACAACAAAAGAGTTTCAAGGGAAACGTGTTTTTTTGGCTTTACTTGAGCATAATTGCATGTCTTGAAATATGAAAAGAATCCGAGACAGTTTAAGCTCCGTATTTTGTACTTTAAATTTTCTATTCAAAGCTTTATTTACTTAAACCGTCTACTCAGTTACGGTTCGCCGTTATTTACAATTACGTACATTATTTATGTGCATCTTTTTTGTTTTCAAATAAAAAATTCCGCACTAGATTAGATTAGACACGACAATGTCAAAGGTCTATTTTTAATCAACATTGAAAGGCATTAGTTGAGATAGGTGTAAAAAAATTGTGATGAAAATAGGAACTAACGTCTTGTGGATACACATAATACAAACTATATGACATATTAATGGCGACTGGTTAAATGCATACGTTTTCTATATCCTCATTCTTGCATCCTCATGCATGTATCCTCATACATCTCTTTACATACATACTCTTTATAAATTTTCATTTCTTTACACTTCATTTTTTAAATTTTATTTGAAAATATAAATTTATAGCGTTGCTAAACAATGCTTATAAATGACACATAGGTGTCAAAATCGGTCGCATATTTGTATAAAATACGTAATAAATGTGCGTATAGTAAGATAAACTCTTGAAACAAAATGTCTAAGAATTGTTACATAGTTAATGCCCCAGAAACACAAACAATTAATTTTATTGTGTTATACTGTTTAGGTTAATACTGCTTACCATAACATTTTTCCTTTGCCATTATATTTTTAACTCTTGAACCTTACTACTTTTCTCTTTCTTTTTATTGTTTTGTATATAGGTATATATAACAAATTATAAATTACTAATTTTTTGTTTACATTTTTTTTCTTTTTTATACTTTATGGATTTATTTAGAAAAAAAATAACGGGTTATGGCGTTGAATTGCGAAAACTAAACCTAATCGCGAACAAATAGAAAGGACAAGAGAAATCTGTCTTTCAAATTCGGATGCAGATATTATTAATTTGCTTTGCAAACAATGTTTACAAAATATTAAGATCACACGCGGTCTTGTGCGTGTTATCTGTATACTTGATTTGCAGAACCGCTTGTGAAAAGTTTTCCAGTAAAAATTAAAACTTATTCTTTGTGCACGTATATTTAAGTATAAGTAAAAAACTGTCATTTTCATGTTCTATAAAAAATTCCGCCGTTCACTCGAGCTGTTTTTACAAAGTTGGCTGACTAGCATCTTCAAAAGTTCCGAATATATATGAACACCCGGGGCGCGTTAATTTTATGGGAAACTTTAAATAGTTTACCCCCGAAAGGTAAACGAACATGAATTCAAATAACGGGTCCCATAATATATTCCCGCGAACAAATGCTCGCCCCTATTGTTTAGTTGAACCAGCCCTTCGCAGATCGGCCTTTGCGCCTCCGCGGTGGGCAATCCGCCGAACAAGATGCCGCGAGATGGGATCTGCCCATACAATGAAGAGAGTTTTCACGCTGAGATTAACACTGATAAGAATCCACGCGCCACCGGAGCGTTATTGTACTGAAACCGTTATTGTACCAGGACCGTTTTTCAGCGCTTTGTGGGAATCTGAAGCTTATGCATGTTTATGAAATAACCCTTTCATCATTTTGACTATCTTTACCCGTCCTCTACATACGAATGATTACAAGGAATGTTTTGCATTCAATTATTTATTATTTTGTTTAATGAATATATTTAATTTTCTGATATATTGTCACGGGATCGCAGCGGTGGGGGACAAATGAACATTTGAAATTAATTTATATTTAATTATCACCAAATCCACTGAACACGTCATTGAGCAGTATCATTGCAGCATTGAACAAAATCATTGAGCAGTATTATGTAATTCGAACTAATTTCACACTCGTTACTCGAGATTTTTCCACAAATACATAGGTAGGTAGTAGGTAGGTATTTTTTTATTTCGCTATTCTTTTGTCTGACGCTTTTTTGTGATAATTTCTCGGGTTTACATTCGCTTGCATCTATGACATATCGTTCTGTCACAACGTATTAATTGTGTCGCGATGGCGTCGTCCCACTTATACACAGTTTTGGGTTTCCTGACGTTTCACAAATCTAATATAAAACGTCCAGAGTGCTCAAAAATCTTCGATAATGTGTGATTTTTTTATTTCTATACAATCGTAACAATATTAATAACTTAATTGAACCACGAAATGTAAAACTTAATTATCCAGATAAAAAATCATCGTCCTTTGAATATGTTAAGTCGTGATGTAAAAATAAAATTTATTTATAAAAGTTTAACTGATAGTTTTAATGTTAGATTATATAGGTAGAGTTTTATTACCTATCGTGAGGAATTTGTGAAGCAACTTTATTAGCATTATGAATTAAATTAAAAAATGAGCAAAATATTCATATTATATCTCTCGCCTCTACGTATGGATTTTTTAAAAAAGAAATCGTCTTAAATATGGATTTTTTAAAAAGAAATCGTCGTAATCTGGACAATTATCACGTTAAATAATATTAAAGGACTTGTTGTGAATTTAAAATTTGTGTAACACAATAAAAACAGAACTTCGCGGACAGCCTTTGCAAATTTGTGTCGTCATGTAATTAAATTTAACAGTCAGTTTGGTTGGATACGTACGTGTTTGACGCTTTCGAAATAAACCTACCTTTTATTAGATTACTGGAAGGGTGGCAACTGCCCTGTCTACTTCCCATTTTTATTTACTTAACATTGACAAAAATGGTGGAGTTTGAAAAATCATGTACAAAGATTGATAAAGTGCCCTGATCAACATTCGCTTGCCACAGAAATATTATATTATCTAAAAATATATGCAGTGTATGCATAATAAAGCCATGCTTATTTCAATTAAAAATTATTTTTACATGATCAATTGTTCATAAATGAATAACAAAAAGATTTAGTACTATAAAAATTAATCATAGCCCCTTGAAAATTGATTTAATTATTTCGTACCTCGGTGCGATAAAAAAATAAACTAGAAACTAAATAAGAGAAAGGCATCTAACATTAAGAAAAAATTCTGTCTTAAAAACAGGAAAAAAGTCTGTAAAAATGTACAGAAAATTTATAAAAAATGTACAGTATACATATACATATATAATAACTAACTGCAACCCAACAAAAATGACTTGAATGAAAATGAAAACATTCGAATACATTTTTTTTTATATTTCCTCGGCAGTTAATGGCACCTAATATTTTAAACCCTGGTGATTGTGCGTGCGATAATTATCTAACGCGACGACATAATTAAATAATTAATATTATAAATAAAATAGACATGAAAATAAAATCAAAAATAAAGTGAGAAGAAAGACTCCGGTACCGGGAATCGAACCCGAGTCCACTTTGTGGGAGTCGGATATCCTACCACTACACTACACAGGAGATGCCGTCGACTGCTGAAAAAATGTTTATAGGGACCTAGTGTACCTAACGAAAACTGCATTTTAGAAAATATACTGTGCGCTGTATTTCATATTAAATTAATGCACATTTTTTGTACAAATTGTTCGCGTCTTTGCTAAGTTCTCTATGAAATCTATTTTTGGAGGGTCCCGCACATACGATGATGGCAACTTCTTAGTTCTCCGCGTTCGAGTTTGCTCGTCCGGGGTTCAAGTCGAGGCTGTGGGAGGCAAAGCAAAACACAAAAACAATTAAATATTTTTATTAGTTTTACAAAAAGTTACTGGACACGAATTTAATCGGAGCACTGTTCTTAAATTTACGGTAACAAAATATTTCTAGAATATTTCATACACTTATTATCCAATTTCCTAATTCGCACTAGTCTGAAGAACACTTTTTATCGCTGTTTCTTTTGCTTAGATCGCTTTCGAGAGTATTCTATCCAACTTCGCCCGTAAGTATTATCTTGATTTATTATCGCTAGCAACACACATTATTCGGTTCGCTTGTCTGTGGATATGGCGTTAATACCCCGTCAATGACACGAAAACTGTTCGGCGCAACACACTCTCTCGATGTTTCGATAACAGTCTAGTCGTTACGAGATTCATGTGGATCATTCTAAAATCTTCTAGATTTTAGTGTAAAAGGTGTAGAGTGCTGTAAAATTGTAGTTGTTTCCAACTACTATATATATATGTATTATGAAATATTATGATTTAATAATCTGTAAAAATAAATAAAAATATCATATTTTTTCAAACGTTTTCAAATATCTAGTCAACTCTTTCTTGGAGTCAAACTGGAATTATCTCAGCCCATTCCTGGAAAGTGTCGAACCACATATTTAAATAAACGTCAAATTTTAAATAAATGACATTGGAAACCCACCACGGTGAAATAGCGTTACTTGAAAGTTAAAAATGATCACGGATACTTTGTATAACAGGGTGAATGAGGGCATTATGGGCACTTGGGGAATACGGACAATCCAAAACAAAACAACAATTTAAATTAATTGAGAATCCTCAAAATAATAACGGATCTAATTAAATCGCTATCTTCTCTGCGTATCATGATTTTTTGAATGTTTAAATATTTTTCTTTTGAATACATGTAACACAATATGCGAGGTTTATTATTATAGGAAAAATATTTATTTATTCATCAATATCTATTTTGTTTCCTTCCAGTCGTAGTCCTCCTCAGATATAATACACTCGTGCCAGCGCTTTTTCCATTCCTTGAAGCACTTCTGAGAAGCGCTTTTTTGTATGGCCTTGAGCTCATCCAGCGATGCTCCTCTCCTCAATCGTGGCAAAACTCCGTCCTTTCTATGGATAAAGTGAAAATATATTCATGTTTTGAAGGTATGTAGAGGGCGACTAACATTTAAGATTGATAATAATACGTATTATTATTATTTTATTAAATGACATTCTCTCGAGGCTCATGTTAATCATCAAATTCTCAAGACCGCTAAAGAAAACTCACTAACTTTAATGTTAATTTCCAGAGATTGGTCAAATTGATAACCCAATGTGGTTACTAGATTTTAGTAGCAAGCGCAGTAGCTGAAAATTTTTCCTCATATTATCCCACTTGTTCTCTCTCTCTCTCTCTCTCTCTCTCTCTCTCTCTCATTTTCTTCTCTCTCTCTCTCTCTCATTTTCTTCTCTCTCTCTCTCATTTTCTTCTCTCTCTCTCTCTCTCTCTCTCTCTCTCTCTCTCTCTCTCTCTCTTTCATTTTCTTCTCTCACTTTCATTTTAGCCATTTCATTACATTGTTACTTGAAACCAAGGTTGTACGCAGTGATATTATTTTTATAAAGGCCCCTATTCCCCCGACTACCCCTTTTTATATAAGTTGTAGCGGGTGATGGAATACTCTCCTCTCATCCTTCCTTAAAGCCGCGATGTTACGGCGAATGAGTGAATTAGCGTAGATGATTATTTAAAGCTTCCCGCAAGACATAACGTATAGCATGTGGTAATACTCCTGAGTTTGATGGATATCTTATTAAAACTTTCTCCATCCTGCAGCGGCGTAAGTCTGAATTCCGAATTGTTTATCATGGAATTATGAACCTATCAGTTTTGAACGATTCGAAAGTTGAGTGGAAAGTTTATGAAAAGTAAAGTTGTCACAATATATATATATATCATATATACTATATATATAGATATATATAATGAAAAGAAGGCGACGCTTCAAAATCAATTTCGTTGCAGATTCCGAAAAGATATTGATCAGACAATGGATGAAACATACACACAACTCTTGACAACACATGACTCCGACACGCTATTGCCACGTAACACATAAACATAGATATACCCTGCCTTTGACACGGTATTGCCAATACTTTACCACCACAACAACACATAAACCCTGAAGATGAACCCTGCAATGGAATATGAAACGTTGGTCAGGAAGGCCTTAAAAACACGCCATAATACACCACAGAAAATAACCCAGAAGATTCTGAACGGCAGTGAAAATCTAAGAACATTATTTTCTACAATTCTATTCTATATTTTCGCAACCATTAAATTACGAAGTAATAATCTTTACAAAAGATAAACATGTAGATATAATTTGTGTTATAATAAGCGTTCATGTTTATCTGTTGTTGTGAATATTTTTTTTAAATATAAAACATTTTCATTTCTTTTAAAATATATTACGTGAAACTGCTTTTGAAACTAGTTCAATTTATTAAATTAAGTAATTATTTTACTAAGTTAACTAACATTCTGTTATTAAATTAATGTTCGGTGAACTCGAACTGAGATCTTATTGAAATTAAATTATTTTATGTGACTTATAAATAGTAACCTAACATTCTGTGATCTCGAGATAATTACGCATAGCGCAGAAAAAATTATTTTCTTAATATAGGTACTTAACAGTAAACCTATTGTCACGAAAGTAATTAATACTGCTGTTACTCATTTTGCAGTGGGAAATTCCGCGAAATTCTACGCGAAGCAAAGGCGTCGACTGAACTTGTAGCTATCATCTTTGGTCTGGAGATAAGAAATAACATTCCTCTCCTCCGTGTTCTAATCGAGTCGGCGCAGCTTCACCTCCCGAGATGAGGGTTCCTGCTTGATGACCTGCCCAGATAACAGGTTGGCGGGAAATAAATAAATCCACAAAGGGATGGAATAAAACAGTGGCAGAAAACGCTGGAGCGAACATTCTCTCAGCGTTTCATACTAGGGGAACATTATTTAACGCCGGCAACGTTCTCTGCTGTGGTTTCGATGGATTTAAATACCTTTGTTCCTCTTCTCCATCACAAATTAATTTACTCTAACGTTAATATTAATTAAATATCAAAATAGAATCATCTACGACAACACGGGCGGTGCCTGCCTTAGCCGATACAATGAAAATAAATACACATTTTTTGTTACATTTAAGTCTTCGCTGTTGCTTTCCGATCTTGCGCGCATTTCTCTTGCGAAATGTTGCATTGGAATGTTTTTTTTTTTAACGTTTGATTTTTACAATTTTCACTGTTTATGGAAACTGTCAAAGCAACGGTCACTGTATGTAAATTTCTTATGAACCTGATCCATATTCTGTGTCGAAATATTCAAGAACTCTTACATAAACATACATCGATATCATCAGCATCGTAAATATTGTCGGAAATATTTCGAAGTATTAATTTGATACACATAAACATAAGCTTAATTTTTTCAATCTAATTTACGTTCACAAAAGCATTCTGAAAAATAATTTTGGTAAATTTGTTCTGGTAGTAGCAGGCTGGTAGTACCGAGGAGACCTGGAGCCACCAAGTTTGCGGAACGTGCCTTCAGCTTTGCGGGCCCAGCTATGTGAAATCAGCTGTCTCCAGTGTTGCGATCTATGGAGGACCAGGAACTCTCGGAACTCATTTTTGGGGATATCGCACCTGTAAAGCGCCCTTGAAGCGTCTTTTATGCAAAAACGGCGTTGTATAAATTAACATAAACATAAAAATAAACATTTAATTATTTTCCCATTACACCCGAATATACAAAAAAGCTAAATTTTTGTATACACCCATAAAATATGAAGGATCACATGTATAATAATATATTTTATTTTAATTTTGTTTTTATTTTGTGTAATTTTTATTTTCGTGTTAATTGAATAAAAACAATTAAGACAATGATGCAACAACGATATATGATTATGTTTTTAGTTTAAACATATAGTTTAAACATATCAGTTAAGAGAAACTTGTTTTCCTTTCTCCTGAAAACTTGACATTTTATGATCGTTTTTTGTGTTACTACGCCATCATGATATTTCGTCGCTTGCCTACTGTTGTCTTGTATCTCAATTACAATATTTTTCCGTTAATTATAATTCCAGCTGTCCGGCATGCACTGTAAGGCTGTCAGCCGGACAGTTTAGGATATTAACGGGCTGTCACGCCCCGCGGGCGCCACGTGAGTCTAGTTTGATAGCCATTAAAATACACTGTGCACTTAATTAAGCAAAGTAACAAAACCCCCGGAACACGCGGAACGGTCCGTCTGCCACTGCGGTATGTAATTCCCGGTGTGAGTCCCCGTACAATAAGGCCACCGGATTATATTGCCTGACGCGAGCCCCATTTTGACAATTTCGGACGAAAGCGGAATGAAATAATACCTACGACTGCAATAATGGATTTTGATGCACATCATATTCTCGCTCATCTATTTTAATTTATTTAATATAGATATATTAATTCAACCCACAGATCGTTAATCGTCCTAATATATAAATAGTTTTAGTGCGGCATCAAAGTACTGTGTAAAATATTAAAATGAATACTGGATTATGTCTATATAAACTATATCTCTGATGAGATGAATTATAATTTTATATTTTACTTCTCAAGTTTCTAGAGTATCAGAAACTCTCATCGGCATGTGAAGTATTAAGCTGACTACATAAAAATAAAAAAATTAAAAATTATATTACATGCATTACGTGGAAATATGAAATTATAAGTCTTCTGAAATTATAAATTTCGATTGACTCACATAGAGATAACATTGTTTATGTTTTTCACCCAATTTAATGATCATCATGAAAATACATGGTTAATGCCTAATCTATCAATAATATAAAAATTAACACGTTATACGTGATGTCAATCACTGCACAAGTATAGAGTGCGTGAGTTCCAAGGTAAGTCAAGTATATCACGTATTTCGAATTTGGTTTATGGTATAATTACTATTTCCTTTGTCAAGGCTCATTATTTTTTTAAATTAAGTTTGAATTTTGGCCAAACGCTTGAATAAAAATACGATTAGTCATCATAAGCCATTTTCTATCATTTGCTGAATGATAGTTTTCTTATCGTACTGTACTCACTATCCATTGTTATAACAATATATTATTGTTACTATGAATAGCATTAAATATAGTTATTATATTTAGCATTAAATATAGTTATTATATTTAGCATTAAAACAATGCCATTCTGGATGGTGAAATTGTACGGACCGATACGGGAGCTTTCGTCGAACGGCGCTGGTTCTGTGGTGGGTTCTACTTCATATTTCGTGCTAGAATATTTTTTTTTATTCAACGGGTTTTAGTGTGGCATTTATTTAATCGGTCCATCCTCCAAGTTCATCTTGCTGGCGTATTCTATTATATCGAAGTCTTGAACCACGCTTAAATTAAAAGTTACGTATTTTTAATGCCTTCTATTTTATAAGTAGTAGTAAAATTAAATGGTTAGGTAAGTTTGGATTAGAGCGGCAAAGAAAATAAATTTAATTCAAAGTAATCGTACAGCTCAACAGATTATCACATCGGTTTTAAATTATTATTAGTAACATTTTACCTATTTCTTAATATAATTTCGTTTATAATTAAATGACAATATGCTTCTTAGTTTTTTGGTTAGGTTATTTTCCTAATTTTTTTATTCTTTTTTTTTTAAATAGAGATGCAAACACGGAATACGTGTCATAACAATATTCTTACTATTTACTTACTAAACGCTCGTGCTATGAAAATAGGACTAACTTGCTTGTCTGGAGTGAGGTTCAAACTCAAAACTTGAATGATAATAACTGACAACGTAGACCGTATTGCAACTCCATATGTGTTTCAAAGCGTGAATTAAAATGATTTTAACAAAGTCTTATAAGATGGCACCACTGTAACATGATCTGTATACAAGGTAGAAGCGTTACCCCTCTATGCACTTACCCTAACTGACCTTATGACTTTATAATTTCGTTGTCATTAAATTATTATGCTAAGAATTTAATTATGTTTTTTTAATTAACCATAAAATATTGTTATATATTAATATAGGATTATCCAAGGGTACAAATCTCAATGATCGTCTGCATAGTTAAAATAAATTAAAATAAATAAATATCTCCATACAAAACTCTTTATTTTAACTTGATACATTCATATATTCCATCACGCCGTATTCTCTGGAGGGGTAGAGAGAATATAATGTCTGACATTTGTATCGTGCCCCACATAATATATGTAGCCTCTGCTGTAATCGTTTATTTTCAAATAAATCTTCCTCTTTTCGTAGATTTCTGACAAAAGCCTATCATATTTGAAAAATACTCCGCCTTATAAACATATTTTTCACAGTATTTTTACATATAAGATGTATGTAATTTGTAAATGCAGGTGGAAAATAACAAAATAAAATTAATAGTATAAAGGTTTGTTACGTTGTTCTTTTGAAACAAATAATTCAACTGCCATCGGCTTGAAACCCAGAATCGAGACGATTATAGTGTAATTGTTTTTTACGTCAGACTATGAAATGGGTTGATAATTAAATATGAACAACTTATTTTATATTCCATATCAAAGTTTATTTTATTGTTCAAATTGCACAATATATTAAAATGTCAGGTTTTAATATTATTTACATACATTTATAAAACCAAGATTGGTTAAATTCATCTGAATTGTTATTTGTTTAACATTTGTTTGAAAACACACTTTTAAGTTTGCAAGCTTTATATTTTCATGCTTGCAGTTAATTAAATCGGACTCCTATCATGTGCATATCGAATCATGATAAATGAAAAGACATATACGTACTTCGTACTCATATAAATTAATTTTGTCTCCCTTTTATTTTACTCGTATTTCAAACTATGCTGCCAGATATTGTCATATACCTTAATGTATACATAGATTATTCTCATAATTTAAATTATATCTCTGATCTTCAGATTTTTCCACTTCGTAATTTTCATCTCGATAATATTAAGCATCTAGGTCTCCATTATTATTATTTCTCTATTCTGCAAGACTTGTGGACAAAGAAAAGTATTTTTAGTGCATCATCACTGTTGGCTCTACAACATCTGGTGGGTCTTGGCCTCCTCAGGCGTTTTCCTAATTCTTCAAGTCTTGGATTTTAAAAGCAGATAAGTCTCTGAAGACATCGTCGCTTCACCCGAGCCTTGGCTTTTTTAAGCTCCTGTTGATCCATGAGTTATTTCTATGTTTGTTGTTTGTTCATCTTCTCGACATAACCCATTAACTTCTTCTTCCCATATGATTCCAAGAGAAGTCTAGGAGAAGAAACTTTGAATAAATGCAACGAACAATATCTGACATCGACGACAGGAAATGCGACTAAACTATTCTTACCAGACATTGCGAGCATAATAAAGTTTTTTAAAAAAATGCAACCGACTCACAAACTGACTCAAACGATGACAGGACATGACTGTTTAAATAGTTACTTGCACAGATTTACATTGACTGACGATGACACTTGCCCATGCGACAATATAACCTCATAAGACACAAAACATTTACTAATAACTTGCCCATTTTTCAACCGACAAAGACATAATATGGATGCCGATGCCGCAGGCAAAGCTTAAACATCAATAATATATCAGAAATGATAAGTCTTAAGGACTTGTCACCTAGGTTCGTCTTTTACATAAAGGAAATAGTAAGATAAAAGAAACTAATCTTACCAAAATTTATAACGCAGAACATCAGATATTAGATTAGGGGGCCTCCCGCTGACGCTCATGGTTTAGATATATATAAATGATGAATTTATAAATTAAATTTATATTTATTTTATACATTTTATCTCAACGATATGTATTATGAAACCTCGTACATAACAAGTGAGGTAATCAAAAAATAGACTGCAACCACAATAAAAAAAACGTCTTCTTCCCGGTTTGCTAAATTTTGAGACATCATTAAAAACTGCGACATCTTTGGGACTTTGAATATTTTATTCACTGAATACACATAAGTAAAAGCGTATATTTTTATGAATTATGAATTATGTATGGTATATATCGACATTTTAATAATATTCTCATTCATATCAATAAAATTTCTTATTTAAAATTTATACAAGAGAAAACATTATTAAGTAGGTGTGTCGTAAATATTGAATTTGTATGCTTTTATCAAAAAAAAGATGTTGAATTATTATTGTTTTTTTTTGTAAGTCATGATTTCATTCCTCTATCATCATAAAAATAACTAGATCAAAATGGCGTTCATTGCGTCAGCACTATTAGGTTCACAACCCTTAATTCGTCACGTGGGGTGTCGCGCGACAAGCGAGAACCATAAACTCGGAACACACATTAACAATATTAACTGACCGCGGTGACGTATCATTTCAGCCCAGCTGGACGCCCGCCGTCCGTGGAATTTAGTCTCTATGCTGTGTTTGGGTTGTGACCATTTTGGGGTACGGTGGGTGTGAAATATACTAGAAATGTATTTCAATATAACGACACTAAAGACAAAATAAATAAATTAATGTCACGTAATGGACCGGATACAAACAAATATTATTTAATGGTAAAACCTACTTTATAATGTGCGAAAGAAGTATCAGGTGACATCATTGTGACTTAAATAAAGTTTTATTACATTTATCTAACCTGAAATTTACTACTCTGGTTATGATCTAGGCTGTTTTCTTCTCCCCCTGGCTCCATCCCAATTCACTGTCGTCGTCGACCGTTGGGATCAGCTCTCCTCGTCCTTAGGTTGTACTTCTTCTGTCCTGGATAACGTCACCCAATCCGCGCCTCTGCATCTAACTATCCCTTTGCACCGCCCGTTAATTTTTTGGTCTTTCACTGGATGTAATTCGGGAAAGATCCATGGAGAGTTAACAATGTGATCGGGTGCTTTGCGTTCAACGTTGCTATACAATCTTAATTACCTTTCCTTCATCTTGCTATTGATGTCTGTGACGCCCAGACTTCTACGAAGACGTCTTTATGTTTTCTCTTAGGGTCACTCCACATGACCATCTCATACGCATCTTGGCTGTTTTCTGGTTAAATAAACAACGGAATCATTGTACATTTTCTGCATTAATGTATTTTGAATTGATAATCTTACATATTAAAGATCAGTTTCGGCACTAAAATCTTTATTTTTCTTCTTTATGTTCTTGGCACAGCAGTCGTGGTCACCGATTACGGTTTCCCAAAGTGACTTATTGCAGATTTCACCGAATCGTTCCACCTAGTTGGTGATCTTCCGAAAATCCTACCTGTCTTTACCATCAGCCATCTCGTATTTGATAAATGTTTTGATAAATCACAAGAATATCAATATGCGCACTTGTATTACGGAAAACGTTTCTCAACATTTTTTTCTTGTTAAATGGTGTTGTTTGTTCAATGAGCTATTTATTAACAGCGTTTACCGTTAGCAACATATCTCTAATAATATACACCTAGTCTCTTATTGTCTCTACCTAGTATCCATATTTCAGGTCTCATACAGAAAGATCGGGAAGACATGTGTTCTGAAAAACAACACCGTAGAGGCTCTGTTGACGTTTTGACAAATTTAATGTTTTTCAGTTTGTCCTTCGCTGAACGGTTTGAAATTCGCCGATAAGTTTTGATAATACGTATTGTTATATAAGTTTATATTAATATTTAAGTATTATAACTTAAAATAAATTAACATAATTTAACAAAATTATATTTGAAAAAAGGTAGCAACTGACCGAGAAACGCACCAAACAGCACACTTACCTACTTAATTTTATAAAAATTAATAATTTTTACTTACCTACTCAGTTACGTACTTAATTTTACAAAAGCCGCGAATTCAGCAATCGACTTTAATTCTAGAGGCCCTTGTAACCCAGTGAGCATAATCCTGGCTTCTCAAAATGAGGTTTCTGAAATCGATTCCCGGTGACGTCACAATAAATCTATGTGATTTACTCGAGCTTGGGTGCTTTTGTAATGTAACGACTTCAGTAATTGGGCCTCTTGGCCTCTTGAAGCGTTTAAAAAAAGAATATATAAATATAAAAAAAAATTGAATGAGTTCCTACTTTACAAAAAAAAATTACATATCAAATTTTCGAGCGCCGCGGCCGAACCAATCGTAGATTTTTTTGCATTTAGCCACCGTAGACAATGGTTCAGACTCTATTATGTTGAACAGGCGGCAAAAACATACCCAACTATCACGGGCGAGCGGCATTAGTTCATTTATAACGCGAATTCTGCGGCATTGTATCGAGATAAGCCCACCGGAGCGGCGGTGCCGCCCAGCGATCCGGTTTCCGGTCCGGGCTGACAGCGACGGCGCTGGGGGCAGCCCTGAGTTACACCCGAACTCGCGGCTCGGTAAAAGGATGCCACATATTTTTTGTAAATTGCGAATTTCGGTACATAATATTGTATATCTCGGAAAGTGTCCGCAATGATTGAATGTGTCAACGAGATATTTGGTAAATATTATTACGTAAAATATTTTCGTTGGAAACTTCCTTCGATTACGTTTGTTTATTACAAATAAATTTCAAAAAAGGTTTTTTGATCAATTTATTAAAATTATAATCCACATTTTTTTTTAAATAAATTTTTTAAGTTCTTTTTTAAATTCACCATGTTTAATTACAATTATGCAAATGTGCTTGCTGTAATTAAGTGGTGTTAAATAAAAATATTTTTCCCATGCTTACTTAAAAAATACGTCCAAATATATTCTATTATCACATATTCACGTCATTGATATTAAGGTCACGGCCCTCGTAACCCAGTGGACATGACATAGGCTTTACAAACCGTGGGTTCCGGGTTCGATTCCCGGTGATGTCACAATTAATCTATGTGATTTACTCAAGCCTGGGTGTTTTAAGATGTGTTTTGCTTCTGTAATTGGGCCTCTTGGCCTGATAAAGCGTTAAAAAATGTTAAAAATCCAAATTGAGATTGAAAATTAAAGTGTTATGTAAAAAAAATTATTATTTGTATCAGTTTATCTCAAAGCTGAGTATTATTTTTAATGTTTTTTTTTCTTAAAATAAGGAATGTTTCATTCCGAAAAATAAAAGTGAAAATCTTCCGGGGTCTATGATTTCTTTCGTCAAATATATTTTTAGTCTTCGTAAACACTTTCCGAGATCATTCCTAAGTCTTCCATGTCACATGAAGCTGTCAGATTTAAAAGGGGGTGTGATTTTGACGGCTTTGGGGATGGAGGGCTGCTTACTTCCGGTGGGCGAGGGTCGGGCGGCGTGTTGTGGTGTAAGGGGTGGTATTAGAAGGGGTAGCAGAGGCACCGGGGGGCTCGCAGCCTGCCCCTGACATGTATCCAATCTGCGCCGCAAGGGGACACCATTGTGTCCCAAAGCCTCAAATAACGACGGATATAGAAAACGAGGAAAAAATCAAAGAAAATCAGTATAATTATAAGAGAAAAATTCTCAGATAAAAATTGCTTACTTTATTTCGACTAGATCAAATACTTTTATAGCATGTTCTTTAATTAATCAAATTATGGTAAAATCATTAAAATTTGTTACTCCAAAAATTTAAGAATCATTTTCCTTGCTTATATTATTACTATATCTAAACCAATCAAGGTTTTCTATGCTGATAATATTTTGTTCCTTTTTATTTATTTATGCTAGTTAATATGTGGATGCATGATATTTTAAAATAGACTTTTGAATATTTCTAGTACAATAGCCCATATATGTAAATATTTTTTTACAAATGTGTAGTAAATGTGACGTATAAGTTTATCGTTTATTTCTGGTGACTTTCGTAGTCCAGTGGGCATGATACTGAATTCTCATACGAAGGATTCCGAGTTCGGTTCCCAGTGAGACCACAATCCATCGATGTGATTTTTGATATGTTTCGCTACAGTAATTTGATATCACGGCTTGTTCACCTACAACATTAAAAAAAAAATAACAACGAATAAATTAATCAACATTCACAATATAAGCATACGATAAGCAACAACTCATAAAAGCTACGGGGGCCGCGTGATATCACGTTTGCCGCAACTGTTTTTCCATTTTCAAATTCCATATTCAAACAGTTTCAATTAAGTGACAAAAGTTGGGAATTAAAACCATTACCGGGATAATGCCCGCGCCGTTTGCTTGAAGACGGTCCGCGCGGCCTACCGACAATTTCAAGAATGAGATTCCCGTTATTAATTAACACCTGAGTTTACCGGCACAAAGGATTTAAAATTATGCGTTTTAAGCGAAATATTAAGGCAAATGACAGTTGAGAATTATTAGGTATTATTCTAACGAACCAGGGCCCGCGGCACTTATCTAAATGTGCCGCTGTAATACTTGGAGGGCGCAGGCGCGGCGGCTATAAACAACACATTGTGCGGAAGCATTAAGCCCGGCTGGATGCTGGAGTACCTGCGGCCGCAGTAGCGCCGACTTTCTTTTATTTATTGCGAAAAAACAATGAGCCCTTGGTTACCAGAACAGCGCGCCGCTATATCGTATAATTATTTATTTGACTCTAGCGATAGTTGTAAGAGTAATTTGCTAAACACTAAACACTGCTAAAATATGCTACTTTTGTTTTGGCAAAAGGTATTGAGCATTGGTGATAATTACATATATAATAATAAGTAGGCCTGTGTAATGCGTGAAAGAGAGCGAGCGAGAGAGGAAGCGAGAAAGTGCACGGAAGGCCGCGGTGTCGACGTGCGAGCCAGACTGAGTTAGATGCTAGACCATCGGGTGAAACGGTTCGCGCGCCATACTGTCTGTATTGTATTGTATATGTCATCTAATAAAGCTGTATCTCTACTCAGAGTTTTATTGGAAGCATCCACCGCAGCCACATAAAAACACAACATTGATGCCACAGGCAATAATATAACATAATATAAAATAATATCTATATATTAATTACGCCAAAAATGATGTTGCGGTAACTTGATGATTTCTGTTGCCAATTAAAAAAAAAATTTGGGTACATTAAAAAAATATAGGAGTACGAACAAACTGATATTAAAAAACATTAAAATTATATAAACTATCGGATATTAATCGTTGTATTTAAATATTTTCGTGGAACATTTTAAAAAAACGTGTTTTTATTGTCATAGAAAACAGCCAACTGTGACGCGGGAATGTATTTTTTGTGCTGGCAATACCGCTTTTTGATGTTTGACGTAAGCATATTTCGTTTCTCTTTTGTTTTTATATTTTTGCATTAAACTTGCTTCAATAATATATTCATTAACTTTTATTTTACATTTTTGAACAAAAATTAAGTTATGAAAACTTTTATTATGTTTTATATTTTTTTAAACTGCGAAGTGAACTAATGTCATTTTACGTGTCAAATAGTTTTTCGAAATTCCGATGCTTGGGAAAGCCACGTAGTGTGACATCACTTGAATTGGTCGCAAAACGCCACCATAACTGCACGGAGGGCCTAGCAGTAGGCAACGGACGATAGCCAATTGTAAATACCAATGTTCGCATAGCGGCCACTTCAGGCCCGCAGGCTTCTTACTTTATTTCTCTTATTTTAATGATTATGATAATTTTTATAGCGCCGTTTTTGCGTGAAAGTTGCTTCAAGGGCGCTTTACAGATGTACAACTCTTCCTCTTCCTCCTTCCTCATTTCACTTTTTCTCACTTAATTTCATCTGTAATTTTGTAGTTAGCCCCATTTTATTTGTCACTAATTTGCAACTAGATCGAGTTTAGATTATTAGTTTACTAAATAAAAATAAAACAACCATAATATATTAAGATATTAATAATTAAAATAATATATTAATAATTAAAATAATATATAATAATTAAAAAATATATTAAGTTATGGGTGATTTATAATGCTTGTCCTTAAAAATGCGATTGCATGTGTGAGGTCCTTAAAACGCATTTTTTTTAATATATTTAAGAAAAATTCACACATGTGATTAACAGAATAAATGTTTATAATATGTTGTATTATTAGATATTTCGATATATCAGCAAACATTTTATATTTTCAAAGAATTCAAGAAAGCAGTTTTTAAATCAGAAAAAGAAAAGGTCGTCCTCCTGATGACGTTGGATAAGTATCCAACGAAACGTCGAGATTCACTTCTCGGTAATACATGCGGTGTGCATAAAATATCCGAAATTACAGTTAAATATGTCTAACGACCGTAATAACAACATCAACTCTTTAACAGAAAAAGAAACTTGCCCGGCAACTTATTTAAATATTTTTTTAGAATAAAATCTTTTTATTGCAGAGAGAATTTTACCAAAACTTTAGAAGATTTTTAATAGGTACCAACTACAACTACTTTTCATACTTGGGACTTAAAAAATTGCGCTGAAATGGAGAGTGGTAAAGGAAATACCATTCTTATTTACTACTTATTTATTTATTAATATAAAAGAATATTAAATTATATTTCGCATTTAAAAAACACAAAGCTTTAACATTCTTCTACGAGGAACTTTAGTATTTCCAAGAAATCAAATTACAAATTTATCCGTACAAACCCAAACCACTGGAAAATGCGAGTTTTGATTCTTAAAATATTTTTGCGGTTAAAGTTGCTGGAGCGTATTTATTGAGAAGGAAGTCTGGAAAAGCAATCTTTGCATTTAAGAATTAATGTCAAGCGTCCGCAAAAATAATTCGTTCGGAATTACCTTTAGAATTTTTGCCTTAAGGGTTTGTAAAAGTGTGTTTTAGGCGCCGCCCACCGCCCACCGCCCTTGTGCCGTGTCCGCGTGACAGTAATATCATCACCTGTCCCGCGCACATGCTCCTGTGATCTTCCTGCCCGAGCCTCCCCGCGCCAGCCCCCCTTATTTATCGCCGCTCCGTTCCTGCTCTGCGGAACCTACTACGCCCGTGCACGGCGCACCATAATTATTTGGGGGTTAAATTAAGGTTGGGTATTCATTTTAAAGCGGTTCGCTCATTGTCGCCCGAACGATAAACTTATACATTCGCCCCGAAATGCAAAGGTCGCCCAGTATTTTTATTAGGAACGTAAATTTCTTTGGTTTTTTTATTAAAAGAATTAAATTAGCATACACCTTTGTAAAATTTCTCTCTTTGTGTATTTACAATAAAATTAGGTTTTGTTCATAACAAATGAGTTTGCGAAATTTCGTTATTCTCGAATATATTTTTAAATATTTTGAACTTTATTCAATACCTTGTAACATGCCTATAAAAGGATAATCGTCCGTATTCTGAAAACAGAAATATTGCTATTTCTGTATTTTGTTAGTAATTTAGACGTTTTAAGTTTGATAAAACAGGTTTGAAATGAATGAATTAAATCAGAAAGCTCTAAAATTTAAACATATATCAAGTTATTTCCAAATTATGAATAACTTGATGTTAATACGCACTATGCGTATTCTAACATCCTTCAAACTAGTCCCCTTAGGCCCGGTTGTTTCAAGTTCGATCAAAGTAAGCGGTCGATAAAAGCATAGATTTTTACGAAAACGGATCGTCTGATTGGTGGAGAACGTAAAATTTCAGTTTAAACTCTACGCTTACTTTGATCGAATTTGAAACAACCGGGCCTTAGTAATGTATACACTTCTCCTAGTGCGCGGTCCCACCATTGATAGAAACACTTCTAAACCGCATCTTTTGGAATAGTGTTCAGCCGAGTCGTCGTGTTCCGCATAATGTATTCTCTTCATTGAAGCCTAGTCTTTCATTGGCATTTTTGAATAGCCAAAAATCACATCGAACCGTATCGGGAGGGGGCCTGACAAACCAGTTGTTTGTGTGCTCCATCGTTAGTAGTTTCGGGACGAATTTTACACATACTTTTTTCGATCTTAAATCCTTGTCCGAAATTAAATGTACCGATTCAATACTTCTTCGCCATATCGGCTTGTTAAGGACCAACCAGACTCTGTTCGCTGCCAAATTGCGTGCCCTATTTGAAGCAGTTATACCACTCTTTTATATGTGAGATGATCATTGTTTTATCCTCGAAAGCCTGTTGGATCTTGCGGATGGTTTTCACTCAAGTATTGCTAAGCTTTTGACAAAATTTCTTGCATTGTCGCTGCTCAAGTTATTTCGCCATTTCACAACAATTTACAATCCGACGGGCACTAACTAAACTTTTTCATACAGAGGTTGACTACAAGTGACTGACGCATTCTACAGGTGGAAAAAAGCCACGCATGCGAATGAATGTTCTCTGCATATTTCCGCTAAAGGACACCTCATCATTTGTTTGGATGGAAAAAATAATCGTTCAATATTATGAAAACGCAGGTAATAATAAATTTAGGCCCGAAAAAAAGTATTTTATTTAATAAGTTATCTTGTGGGTAATAATTGTGTACTTCAAAAAATATATATAAATCCCAAATTAGTTTTTTTTCCCCCATGATTTTCACTTCAAAAAGAATGTTAGGAAACTCTAATCCTTACATTTTTAAGAATTTTTTGTAGTAATATAAGAATTTAACACAGAACCAATATCGAGAACTTTCTCACCACTGACGTGCTGTGTTCAGTACTTCGTAATTAAAGCAGTTCAGCAAATGAAAGGCCTTAAGGCATTGGATACATCCCGCGTAGACAGGACTGTACGAAACACCCCAGTAATTATTACCAACCTGAGCGACAGAATCAATCTACTCTGTTGGGTCGCTTTTTCTCGGTCAGAAGCTGCGATTGGAATTTCTGTTTTCTCAATTCTTCCAGTTCTTCCAGCTATTACTCATCTTTTTAGTTACGTAGACACATTAAATTTTTCTGTTTCAACTTAATGTAAAAATATTTATTATTGTACTCACAGTATCATGATATATGTATTTAAGATCTTTCTCAAAAAAACACAAAATGAAAAAAAAATATTAATAATTTTATAATCCAAAAAAATATTCAGATAAATTAATGAAAACTACGTTTGATGCTAATATTTGATCATTAGTTTCTATACATCCTAGGAATTATAAAAAAAAAGTTATTAAAGAGTTAAGGTTTTTTTTACGGTCGTTGGAAATATACGTTTCGTATAAAATATCCGATTTATTAAACACATAAATTTAATGAGTTTTCAGGAATTAATTTCCCATAAATAAATAAAAAAATAAAAGAAATAATAAATAATAAAATTGAAATTAAAATAAAAAAATATCAATTGAATCAAATTCAGAAATTAATTTAAATATTTTTATTTTCAAAGATATGCTGTTAGTTGAGTTTGCTATTGGAGAAACATCGTTTTTTAAATTACAGTGCTTAATTTATAATGATGAAAAATGCATCTCCGAAATTATGCAAATTAGAGCCACATGTCAATCTTGGGATGATTTCCAAATACGGAATATCAAATTTTTTTACTGTGTACATTTCTTTAACTGTGTTATTTGTTCAATAAACCTAACCAAAGCTTGTATACGTGATCTAAAGTTTTTTTCGTTTTAAAGTTTTTAAAGTGAGAAAACTATTTTTAATCATGATTATTTTAATCGCTGTTTTAGATATTTTTGAGCAGAAACTCGCTATTTTAGAGCAGGTAATCGCATACTAATAAAATGTATGTGGAATATAAATAAAACTTCATACACGTTTCCAATATAAATAACTTCGTCTCTTTATTGTCTATTTCTTAATATTCCACTTTAAAAAATATAAAGGTATCATTACTAGCTACGAAATCTTTATATATTATGTCATGGGAAGTAACATAAATGTTTTTATCGTACTCCCTTCAAATATTTAAAAGAATACAGATTTAAAACATATATACAACTTTCAATAATTTGATAATATGTGGATGTTCTTACGGTGGAATTAGTGAACGTTGCATTGTGGAAAGTGATCACTTAAGCCAGCTCTTATAGGTCGTAAGCTCTGAGCCATCACATACACGTCTCTGTGAGACTTCTATAATTTATCTCAATTATAAATAAGTTTAGCGCCGTCATAAATTATCTTTCATGTTTCAACATTGCTCAATTCATTCATTTTTTATTTCTGTCATATTTATTAGTTCAGATTGTGTATTCCAAAATTTCGTAATATTCGGTAGTAGGAATTTTCTTGATTCTATAAACACTTGCATATCATCCCATTAATAAATTATCGAAATACCACGTCTTATAAAGATTGTCAGCATTAAAATGTTTGTTTTGATCAGGCATCTACAAATCCAGATTGCCGACAATTCCAAATCCCATAACGATATCGGTTATTAGCCATTACATGAATGGGTTTACCAAACTGTATTCTGCACAATCTACCGAGCAGAGATACGAGAAGAAACTTGGAATATTATCTAACTTTAACAATATTTTCAGATTCACCCGCTTTATTAGGACTTATTAAATCACCTATGAAATAAAAACTTCTGTATTCCTTCATAAAGTTTCGCTTTGTTTCAATTTCGGCGAACAAACTCAATAAAGTCGTTTTTTATATAAATACACATTCATCCATAAAATAATATTTAATTCCATTTATGTATACAGAAACAAGCAGAAAAACAAATTATTGGAAAAACATTTCAGAGTCCGCCAATTATAGTGATTTTTATTTCATTTTGTAAATACGCTTTGTTACCGAAAAAGAAACCGAGGTTTCTTGATCTTATTTTCAAAATTCAGAACATAATGAAGGTTCTATAAAAAGAAGTTCGCGTCTTCTTCTTTTTTAAATATAGATATGTGCTCTTATCTGCGTAATACTCGCTACGCTTCTCTATCCTAGATCCCAGTCAGAAGTCGTCTGTAGAGTTGCCTGCATTCACCTTAATTATTACTTGTATAAATGTATTTTTGTTTATTCCTTCGTCTTCCTTCAGGTCCAATTCTGAGATATGCATAACGAATTGTGTTTAAGTAATAAAAATATATTATATACATTTTTATATTTTACGATCACTGTGTTTTCTTACATAATAAAAATTCCGGCTTTGCTCACATACAGGAAATCATCGCTGAATAATATATCTGTAATTTCAGACGTGAACAGTATCAATAGGCCATTTAATTACGAAGGTAGAACGCATTCCGGGAGGTAGAGAATGGAGGATCATCTCCCTCATATTTTTCCGTCTAATTTGCTATCTCAATACCATAAATTTACTAACAATTTCCTATAAATGTGAAAAAATTTAAAATTAATATATTTTATATTTATTTTATTTTATTATTTTTATTTTTAATTTAAAGACTATCGACAGGTCAGAATGATTCCAATGGATAATCATTTAGGACAAGGTGATTAGTACAGTGTCATTTTAATACATTATGCAATATAAGTACAGTACAATATGCGACTACAAGATGAACAAAGTTCACAATCTCCGCACGACATAATAGGCACGTGGGCTCCCAGGTCAACCAAGTCAAAAAATGTATAATATGTATCAGTAATGTATTTTTCTTATTATTGACAACTTTTTGCCAAAACTCTACTAATTTTTCGATGCCTCTGCTATAAAACCAAAACCGTGGGCTGCATATTTATAAATCTGACCGTCACGAAAATAGTTTAGAATAAAAACGCTCATAACTCATAAATTTTACAATGTTACAATGTCAATGAATTATTGATGATAGGTGTAAGATTTCTATAAATTGCATCCGCCGTGCTCGCCCTTCCCTCCACGACACACGCGACAAAGCTACGTAAGCAGCACGAATTGCCACACTCGGTCAACGTTGGGTGACATGTGAACCACAATTTCGGTTGGAATCATACAAGTGTAAAACTATAGCTTACAGGCTCCAATTTCATTTTTTTTAAATGCACGATGATGCAAAAATGCAAATTTGTGGCAAGGTTTATGTGAAAATTTACAACAACAAATATCATATCTGGCGAATAGGAAAAGTAGAAAAATTCAAGTAGTTTCTTTGGATCTGTCTCATCGAGATGAATCCTACAATTTACCTTGGAGAGGGCCTGGACCTGCAGATAAAGCATCAGAGTACGCGCGGCACAAGAACGCTCCGCTAGACTAGAATGCATATAAAGTTGAAACAGGCCTGATTTAAAAAATGCATTGATGTCAAAATTGTCGAGTGACGGTTTTTGAACATTTCTTTTATTATCTGGGGTGCATGATAGTATCCCTGGAATTTTTCTCCACTGGAGCATGTAGGCTAAGAGCAGAGGAATGTCATTTACCAATATTTGTGAGGAATTTTTCTCATTTCGCGAGTACCAGCTACATGGTTTTCACCTCCTCGACTCCATCCTCACATTCAAGGGCCTCTCCTCCTCTTTTCCGGTCCCACTAATTTAAATATAAGTACGGTAATATGTATAGGGCAGAGCATAAACGCTTTGCTTCCTCCATTGTGAATGAGATTGGACAGATATTTCAATGTCAAAAAATGTTTCCGTTTCCATTCGGAGGGCGGCTTTCGCCTTAATGATGAAAAATTACACTAGATGGCGGCTACGTGTGTCTGTTATTAAAATGCTAAGAAATATGCAAAATAATGCAAAAAATTCCAGCATGGCGCACCAGGCGAAAATACACAATTCTGAAAGCCCATCTTAATTCATGACGGTTTGTTTAATAAATTTATAAGATGACTTTCTTCTATCTGAGATGGATTTTTTCGTTTCTGAGCATTATACCAATGCTTTCTTTCACAAAATTCCTTAAAGTCAAAATTAATTGCCATATCAAAAAGATACCTAACCTAGATTTTTATAGCAAATAAAATACACTAAATCCTCAATTTTGCGGACCAAGATTGATGAACGAAATATCCACTCGATATCTAAAATGTAAAAATAAACATTCTGTTGATTAAAAAATTAAACTAAGATATGGTTGTGATTGAATTTAAAACTTATTGGTGGTATTTTTAAAAAACATTTTAAAATTGTGTACTGTGGATTGGATACATTATCACTATTTGTTTGTTCTGTAAAATTAAACGATATATATATATATATATATATATATATCGTTTAATTTATATATATATATATGTGTGTGTGTATATATATATATATATATGTGTGTGTAATTTTAATTAAACAAATGTATCTCTGCATAAGCACATGTAAAGAAAGTAAAGTAACTTTTTGTCATGTTTTTAATGCACGTATTCGCAAAACCTTATTTTAATAATTACTATACAACGAACATTCGGCTGTAACAGACAACCACTCGCCTTAATCATTATCATATCGAGTTTTCACTATATCGAAATTGATATAGGTAATTTACAACTTAGGAAACACGCATAAGAAAAGTTTCAAATTTTCTATAAAATATGGAGAAAAATTGACACACTCTTTATTATTTATGAAAACTTATTACGGTATACAAATTCAGGTAATATATATGTTTTATTATTATTATTATTATTATTATTATTATTATTATTATTATTATTATTATTATTATTATTATTGATAATGGGCAGGCAGCTTAAGCTGATAGGCCCATATCACTGCCTCTCATTTGAATATCCAGCCTATTCTTAAATTGGTTGACACTGGCTGCAGACACAACATCCTCGGGCAAACTGTTCCACATATTGACCACTCTATTGCTTAATGCATGCTTTCTTGGGTTACACGAGAACCGAGACTTGTTCAACTTCAGATGATGTCCTCGAAGGCCCACATTAGTGTTAAATGCAAACATATCTGTCATATTAGGAATATTGTAGTAGCCCGATAGAATCTTGAATGTCTCGATGAGGTCACCTCTTGCTCGTCGCTCCTGAAGAGTGGGCAGTTTCAATACTCTCTTTATATACTTTACTTTTGGTATTTTATGTAAAATATTTCCAGACCGCGACATAATTAGACGATGTCACCCATCTGACGCATATTACTTACCCGTAAAAATCTATTTGTTGTTGCCTCGGTAACCTCGTAAATCATAATTGTCTGTCTGGCTTGCGTAGCTGATACAGTGAATGTGAAGGTTAGCTTCATCTATGACCTTGAGTCCTTATTTTACATAAAAAGATGACAACCGAAAAAATATTACAAGACGTAACATAAATAAATAAACTGCTAGGTGGTCTTAATACCTACGTAGTAGTGAAACTACCAGAAGAGACAAAGTATTAAATAAATAAATTATTTATTTATTATCATTATTTAGAAAATTGAAAATAATCAGGTCCTTCTCACCAATAGTTTGATATAAATTTCTTTTCATGTTAGTGCTTGATTATTTATTCATTTCCCATATATTATTTTTATATTTTTACTGTCTTATATTTTATATTCATAGTGTCTGTTTAATATTTAGTATTTATACTTCGATCTTTAATTTGTTAATAGGTATAATTGTGTCCTGACGAAGGGACCATCGGTTCTGAAATCTTGATATTCTGAATCTTGATATTTTCAATATACCTACAAGTGGTGAAAACAAAGTTTATTTTGATTAATTATATACCATAAAATAATGCTACAAATTTTGAAGAAGTTATTATTATAAATTATTAGTTTTTATAAGTTTGAAATCTAAAATATTATATTTTTCACAGTGTCCTTCTTTCATTGCTAAAGTTTGTTTTCACTATAAACTGGTTTGATGAAGTCACACATAACGTAAGTGTATTCCTAACATCATGATTCTTCTTCCATGTCCGACTGCTAAAAGGAGCAAATATGAAAGATTATTGTATTATGGGGCTCCCTTGGGAAGTCGTCGTCACACTTGCTGATGATACCGCACTGATAATCTACGAATTTTATCAAGAAAGATTACAAATTTTGAGACTTTAAATGAATGAACTTGATAAAAAGTACTTCTACTTTTGATGAATAATTCAGATTGCATTAAAACTTAATTACATCCATATCCCTACGTTATTAATATCACCACATTATAAATGTGTTAGAAGTTAAAGTTAGACTAAATTTACTAAAATATCTTCTGAGTAACTGATTACATTCATCTAAACATTAGTGTTCGAATACATCTACATAATACTTTATCGTCTTCGAATGAGTTGGGACCTCCTTTTCTAAGAACTTGCTTTCTAAGAAGATATCATATCTCTACTAACACATTTAACTATGGTGTCCCTATCGTAGTCTTTAAAAGAACCCCGATAAACTGCTAGTTTTCAGATGGTCTCATGGTCTATCAAACAATCTCATACAATATAGCACATTAATATTTTTCGAAAAATTCAAGGTTTTTAAAAGTTGTTAGATGAATTCTATCAAACATTGTCATACAACGTAGCACATTAATATTATTCGAGAAATACAAGGTTTTTAAAAAAAACTCGTTAGCTGCGTTCTATCAAACATTATCATACAACGTAGCACATTAATATTATTCGAGAAATACAAGGTTTTTAAAACTCGTTAGCTGCGTTCCATCAAACATTGTCATACAACGTAGCACATTAATATTATTCCGTGAAATACATAGAATGCATTATCAAATATTGTCATACAACGTAGCACATTAATATTATTCCGTGAAATACATAGAATGCATTATCAAATATTGTCATACAACGTAGCACATTAATATTATTCCGTGAAATACATAGAATGCATTATCAAACATTGTCATACAACGTAGCACATTAATATTATTCCGTGAAATACATAGAACGCATTATCAAACATTGTCATACAACGTAGCACATTAATATTATTCCGTGAAATACATAGAACGCATTATCAAATATTGTCATACAACGTAGCACATTAATATTTTTAGAAAAATACTAGGTTTTTAAAAGTCGTTAGTTGCATTCCATCGAACATTGTCATACAACGTGACAAAATCTAGTCGATTGTAAAGGCACGTACCCCCATTCTCTAAATATTTTAGAAAGTTTAAGATATATTAGAATATTTCCCAACAATGTTATCACTGACATGTTAAATGTATTTATTTCTAGAAGTACTTGGCAAATTTATCTGATTTGTGTGAGTTTATATAAATTCCGTATTTTGTAGTCGGATGCTAATATTTTTGCATAACACGATCCCTAACGCTATTTGTAGTATCTGATGAGAATTTGGGTTTTAGTTTGCCCCGAGGACATCCGCCGTTGGAAGGTTTGGGTGGCGACATTAATGGCTTACTTGTACTTCATTGTCCTCTGGCGCCGCCGACGCACCACGACGCGTCGGGTAAACCGACCGACGCCGATACCTAAAATGCTTTCACCTACTTTGTTAAATATTTTTTTTAATGCGATTTTCTTTGATATTGCGTTAAATCTTCAGTACTGGAAATTACACCTATTTAGTATGTTTTTTTCAGTCAATAATTATAGTATCTTTAAGGATTTCTGCTTTTAGTAACTTAAGTTATTTTATTTTTCTAAAAGAAGAGTTTTCCTAAACGTTACTATTATATATCGATTAAAAAAAATGATTGCATCCAGCAAATCAAATATTATACATTTATAAAATGTTAAGAGTCATCTAAAAATACATTGATTCCAACATTAAAACATTTATAAAAAGTTGTATGAAGTCGAGTCATTCAAGAAAAATATGATATTGATGTTCTTGTATTATTTCATATTAATCCACAAATAAATTATAACTTTTTTTAATAATATTTATTGTTTAATATAAATGATGAATATACTTCATACAAATGATGCAATATTTTATTACCAATCGAATCATCTATTAAAAAGTCATTTTTCATTTTTGAAGTAGGTACTATTTTTTCTCTTTAAAATTTTTACGTATTAAATCTTTTTGAATAGTGCCAACGACCGGAATGATAAATTATTTATTGCTGTGAAAAAAATATATTATTTAATTCGTATAATTATATTATAATGTAACGCGAATAGGATACTTTCAACGGATTTTGTTGATATTTTATGGCTTGATAAGTATTAGTCCTTTCCTACCATTTATCTATTTGGAAAAATATCAACATTAGATGGGTGTGTGTTCCTGGGAAATTTTGTGCTGATTTCGATATCCGAAAGCTATACGATAACCATCGCTTGATACAAATTTTCCACTGGGTGTCTGACTTAGGACCACGAAATTGAATTTATCAGTTGAAAGATACTCTCTTAAGTACTATATATTATATATTCAAAATAAGACTTATAGATAATTTATAAAATTCAGTAACTTGTGCAACATACGAAATACATATTATATATTAATATGTTAATATTTTTGAGAATCACTACTTTATGAAAGGCTACAAGATTTTTAATAAAATTTAATTAGTTAATTTTAATTTTACAGAATAGTGAAAAAATTCCTAACAATAATAAAACATTTGTATATTTTTGAGTTTTTTTAGATTTAAACGTTCATAAAAGGGTTTAATATATTATATTACCCTCACTGATTTTAAAAACATTTAAAAGTATAATTCAACTTTCTGGTGCGATCTTTACCCCAGCCAGTCCAATCTAATAATATTTATAAAAAATAAATTATGCTTATAAAATTTAATATCTGATATTAATAATTTCAAAACTTCTTCGGTGTTTTCTAAAGTAATCTGAACATTCTCACAGCCGTGTGAAATGTATTACTTTACATTTTTTTGTTTTTATGTAGATCCCTAATTATTCAACAACCGTTTAAAATTTACCATAAATTTTCCAACAACTCGGCAATAAAAAACTTAAAATCCCTACGTCATAAAAATCCACAGGGATGGACCGTCAATAATAATAAACGGTGAATTTGGAGCAAGTTTTCTTCCATAAATTAAACCTTATTAATAAATTAAAATTCTACTTCCCAGAAAATCTGTTTTTGGAATCTTTATGTGCCAAGATATAAGCTTTTAGTTTTCTACTAACGATAAAAATATAACGCTAATGCATATAATTTACAAATATTAAAAAAATATTATTTTAAATATTGTTTAGTTTTATGTAAGTACCTACAAACATTTGAACCTATATATATATATATATATACATTTCTGCATTATTTTGATGTTGATCATTTCAAAAGTACCTTGACCCTTTTACTTTACTAATTTCTTTACTAATTTTTCCAGTATGGAAAACGAATAGATATACTGGTTATATAGATATACCCTAACACGCTATAAACACCAAATAGATGTATCACTTCCGTGACTAATCCTGATAACGGGCTAGACATTATAATTCATAACGTAATGTTAGATACATGCAGAAAAATAGTCCGTAAATTTATTCAGCAAATATTCCAAATGGCAATAAAAACAAAACAACTTATTTAATCTAATTTTTAGATTTCAATTTAATTAAGGATGATTGATATCGAATAAATGAGAAGAAAACTTTGATACGATGTAAATATTGATGGAATAAGATATACTGAAATAGAGTCCCGGTGTAACTAGATAAACCAGGCATTGGAAGATTATGTTGTTAGATGCCTCAACAACCAACGAGCTTATATGAGAAGATAGATTTATTATTAGATAGATGTAGAGGCGAGAGTATAATATGTGAGAATAGAACAGTGTTTTCTTCTGCACCTATGTAAGGTAAATGACGTGATTATATGTCAGTTATTTAGCTTAGTTAGGTTAGATTGTATTAGTTTAGGTTTTGTTATACCAATAAATTATTTTTTCAGGAACATTGCGATCGTTCAACAACAAAGTATGTTTATTATTTTATTTAATAATTGTTAGAATAAACTCATTTTAAAAATCCCGACAACAATCCTCCCCGAAGCCTCCGCCGAGTTTCCTCCCTCTCCCTGCCACCCCATACCGATCCTTGCGCAAATGTAGGGTTGTGAGACGAATCGCTCCTTTCTAATTACAATTTTCTCGCAGGAAAACCTATCAGAATAAGACAAAGTAAGACAGTATTAGCGGGCGTTAAGAGGCGTTCCGAATTCAAAACTCGAACCCAATTCTAAATTCGAATTCGAATGGAACGGCGTGTTTATCATTACGGGTGCGGGTAACGCGCTTGTGGTTTGCGAGGGAACTATGATTTCCCTCGCACAACAGCTGCAATTAGTTCGCTCCATTTTACATGCAAATTATTATGCGAATTCTACAATTAAGATGCTTTTGTGTGTACGTTTTCAATTCAGTGAAACCAATTTTCAGTGTGGCATATATTAGTGTAATACAATCGGTTAAAAATATTCTCATATAAATAAAAGAAAACATTTGTACAAAACCATTATATACTGAATTATCATTTATTTGGGTATATATAATATTTAATTTATTACTTACACTTTAGAAGTAAAAAAGTTTTAATGGCAAACCTAATATTGTAAATAATCTCTATACTTCGAATATCAATTTTTAGTGTACGACGCAAGGGAGTCGTTGGCCCCGAAACACATTAATAATTCAATAAATAGTGATTGTATGCGTAGTGTTGTCTTTTATTTAATATAAATAATGGTACCGCAAAATCATCCCGCAGTTATTGAAGTAAAAAAATTTTTGCGATATTTAAAAAAATATTCAAGTCTTGTTCCTCAGTTATCTAAAATTGTTTATATTATATAAACCATGTATTTTAATTACGAACTGAGAGGATCATTTTTAAAATTCTATTTGGGTGACGATTCTCCCTTTTTTATTCTAATTCCACTATTGTAAAAGTTCGCGAAATAAGTCAATTCTTGTACAAATGATTTTTCATATTACGTTAGTAATTCCAATAAGTAAAATAATGCATCTTTTAGATTAGTTCCTTATTGTTTCACTTTCATTTTATTGTTGTCACTGTGCAACATTCGGACTGGTCCTGACGACCAGAATTTGACACGGGTTATCCCCAAAGTAGTTAGAACTAAACTAACATATCTTGTACCCGTGAAAGGGTTCGATTTTACACATGTACAAATAAATATAAAAAAATATATTTACTAAAAATAATACAGGTTTAATATTTTTCATTTAAACGAGTCCCTTAATATTTGATACGAAATAAATAAATGAAATGCAGAGACATACACAAATATCAAATAATAAAACTGAAAAATTAATTGCTGGAACCTGGACTCGAACCACGGACCTCTGTCTTACGCGGATAGCGTGTTTTATATATAATTTTTCCGTTCAAACCGTGTATTTTTAAGATATAGCTGTTTCGTTCTAACAAGCGTCACTTCCATTAGCTACGCCGTACATGAACTTGTCCCTGGACGTGACGGGACTTGTGTGGACGTACAGAAATGTAATCATGTACTATTTCAGAGACAGAAAATTAAACACCATAAATATTAATTACGCCATAGGTTTTCGTTTCAATAACACCCTCAGGGACACACATTCGTCGATTCTGCGAAGTTCTTATAAGACCCGCAACCAGAATTCTTTTTTATTTGATTACACTTACCGAGCCTCATTCTCGATCTCCTTGGGCTTTTTTAATTTCGTGTTATGGATACAAAATAAATATGACTAATATTTCAACATGCATACCTATTGTTTACAAACAAGGTCCTTCAAAAATATTTATTTTTCATTAATTATTAATTAATTAAATAACTTTGTATTGATCACTTGGAACAACTCTATATCTACCGGTTTCGATACCACTGTATCTTCGACGGACGCATATCACAGTAGTAGGTATGCGTCAGTATAGTAACTTACGCTATAAACATCAAAAATATTAATTTTTAGTCATTTATTTTGGCTTTACGTTCTAATGTGATAGTGCATAATCATAATCACAGGAAGATGTATGTATAAACCAAATGTGGGGTATAAAAACCAAAGTAGCAAAAAAACTTATGTTTTACTAATTTATGATGTACTGAATTCGAGATTTTATATGAAACATAGCCTATAAATTTATAGGAGACATGATTTTGGAAGGACATGGATTCATAAATCTAGAATTCAGTATATTTTAAATAAGTAATTCTCGGTAACTGCATTCAGATTTTTTTTTTAATTTTCCGGATATTGCTGCCTTTACTTTTATACCCCACAAATAAAATATATTGTCAGAAACATATCGTGCATTGAGTTCCAGGCGTATTGTCTGGGCTACAAGGTTCAGCATTGAGATCTAAACGAAGAAAGATCATCATCTCACATATTATTAAAAAGAATTGCATATCTACTCTCTTAAGACTCCTTTTAAGCTTGTGCTAATATCTCTACCTATATTTTTATGTTTATCAAGCATACTTACATGTATCAAATGTAATATTTTCGTATAATAAATATTTTTATGTCTAATTTGATACGTAAGTAAAATTGATTTTACGGCAATATTATTTTATAGGTTTTTTACAATCATCTTTGGATGCGTAGTTGAATAATTATCGGATTTTTCCATTTATACTTTTTTCCGATATTTCCTTAAAAACAATACCAGAGTATTGAAAGGAATCTTCTTTTCACACATCACACACGTACGTACATACGAGCGCCCGCGTCCCCGACCATTCCTGAAATATCAAAGGCTCTTCCTCACAATCCAGCGTACAGACGTCACACATACACAACACGCCTCGCACACACGGGCAGCACGTCCCTCGCACGCCTCTATCACGCCTCTATTGATTGCCAGGAGATCACACACTTGACAGGCTTGGTCTCCATAGCGATCGTAATGAGTTTCGAGATTTACTCGAGCGAACTTGGAAACTTTGGATGCCTCTCTCCAGGTACTCAGTAATAACTTATACCTGCTCGTATATTCGCGGGGCTTTATTGTTGTACATGAGTTATCGCTCGAATGTATCACTTTGACGAATTTTCACGATAACTTTTTGCTGTACAAAAAAACTGTTTTCCATTTATCAAGGGATTTTATCGATACCTTTTACAAAACTGTCGTTTAATAGCAGCCACATGGAAAATTTTAATATAGTACCGCCATATACACACAGAAATATTCCAATTTTTAATATACAGCAATCTGTTACAACACATCATTAATACTTTTCAAATTCGTGTATTTTGTACCATAAAATATAAATAAGATAGCGTTAAACTTTTAGATTTGTTTACAAATATTAAAAATTAATAATATTTTTCTTTAATATTTTTAAAAACTATTCCTTTAAATATTTTCATTATTTTTAATTTGAAATGTCACATAACAATTTGACGAACTTTGATGGTCAAAATCTTCCACTGATCTCGGTCTTGTGCCAGCTGTCTCCAAATATGGATCTCCAAGGTATGTCTTTGAGAACATTGTCGCTTCATCTTATTTTTGGCCTTCTTGGCCCTTCGCTCTATTGGTCTTTCGCTCCTCATGACCCAGCCACCGAAGTCTTATAAATGTTATGACGCTTAGCTCAGTCAACAAAGTATGTAGCTCATTGTAGCGCCTGCACCAAAGCTCTTTATCTGGAATATAGTCCAAGGATATGTCTCAATTTTTTTCTTTCAGAAACGTCCAATGTTCGCTCGTTCCTCTTAGTCAGTATCCACATCTCAGTATGTGAATAATCAATAAATCTCTGCGTATGTGAATAATACTGGTCTGATGAGCGTCTTGTAAATAATATTTTAGTATTTCTGGACAACAATCTGGATTTTATCTTCTTTTGGAGGTAAAATGATTTACACTCACTACGCGCTTCTGAATATCTAATCTTCAAATATGTATAATCTGTATTTTATTCATAAATAGGTACATAAAACTCATAATTATTAACACTTTTTTTAAATTCCACAAAACAAAGCAGGATTTTAGTTCCTCAATTTAATCCAGATTCTCTCACAAATGACTGATTTATCGCTGAGGGGTTTCAAATTCAGCTTTCAATTTAGACCACTCGCCCCCTACCCGCTTGGCCACCTGTGACATTGAATCAAACTGTGTAATTCACGACCGTTGTCTTGACATTTCAGATCTCTTAACTGTCAGAGATCCTTTATCTCATACGGCCGCTAAGTCACAGTCAGTGAAATTATTACAGAGCTAATGATAAGTAGGTACGCATCATTAATGTTGCCTCCAATGTGCCAACTTGGTGTTTTAATTTCTTTTTAACAAACACAGTTTGATATCATATCGTTTTTTTTTTTTTTTTAATAGAGATGCGAACACGAAATACGTGTCACATCGATATTTTTACTATTTTCAAACTAAGCTAAACGCTTGTGCTATGAAAATAGGACTAACTTGCTAGTCTGGGCTGAGATTCGAACCCGCGATCTTTGGATCACGAGGCGAGTGTGAGACCAACAAGCTACTCTTGTGTGCGAGTAATTTTCTTTGAGAATATTTATAATTCATGAAATTCATATTTACACTTATTTACAACTTACATAATATGTAAATAATAAATATTTTAAATCGTTAGTTTTACGTAGACGTATTGCCTCTCTATTGGAGATAAAATATCATGCTTAGAGTAGAAGATTGAAATATAATAATGGGAAGTACATATAAACCTATAAAAATATTTAAAACTACATTCAGTGTATTTAATTTATTCTTATAATTTTTTGAAAAAAAGGAAAGAAATCACTTGTGTCAATAAAATATATGAAACATTTAAAAACAAAGAAAAATGCGATAAAAAAGTTTGAAATGATATTCAAGTATAATCAACATTGTATTTAATCCAGAGTAAAGATACATATTTCATAGAAGTTACGAAGAAGAAGACATATAAAAAAACAACATAAAAATGATTTGTTTGTAATTATTGATAATTTTTTCTATCACTACGGGATTTTACTAACATACCTAATATGTATTTAGAATTTTCACTGGCTATACCCATAAAGAAAACGACTCATAAAGTTGGCATGGCCTGATTTGCCACGCACACTTTAACGCCAGCAATTCCAATCCAATAAAACTTAAATTTCCCGCGCTTTTTGGCATTTTCATTATGTATCGCGGCAAAATGGCGAATATCCATTCTGAACCGTAATAACACAAATTTTAAGACCATTTCCTGTCTGATTAAACTTTCCTCCGCTTTCGGCTACGAAGGCGGCGCAACTACATAATTACAGGGCGAGTGTAGACCTCCCGGAGAAGGGCTCTCACCCTACAACCTATTTTTGTTTGTGCAGTCTTCATGTTATATTTGACACATTAATCAAAATAGGATCCTGTCATTTTTTTAAATGCGTGATCCAAAATGTTTATTGTACATTACGAACGAAAACTCTGCTTGTCTCCATTCAAAACTCGTCACTTTAGTAAGCGTCGTTAAAAAAAATAGTACACCGAATATTATAATGTAGTGTTCAACAATATCGCTAAACCATTTACTCCTCACTAAAGCAAATACAGATTTATCAATCCCTGAGCACAATACTAGAATTAGATAACTTGAATTATGGCAATTTTAAGAAATTTAAAACAAAAAAATTCAAATTGTATGCTTTTTAATACTAAATTAATCTCAGTGTTCATTATAAATTTATTGATAAATTATTTTAGATAAAAACGTGCATTAAGGATTGAATAGTGATGAACAGACGGTCTTCAATAAGCATGCAAATTTTAACTGCAATTATCTAAAAAAAAATTATATTGATCCCGTGAATTGATTAATAAAGATATATAAATGAGTATAGGTACATTTATGTGAAAATTAATGATTACAATAGTCAAAATACACATTCAAATACATATTAGCTGAAGTATGTTCCAATTACCAAGTATATTTCATTTTCCCATATTTTATTTTCAAAAATATTCTGGAAATAAAATATATTAGTATTTAATGAGATAAAGCTTGTGGTCGATAATTGAATGATTAATTTCATCTTTACGGTATTGTTTTTAGTCAATCCATGAATAATAAATAAGCTTGTTGGTCTTGTGGCTAGGACTCTCGCCTTGTGATCCAAAGGTCGCGGGTTCGAACCTCACTACAGACCAGCAAGTTAGTCCTATTTTCATAGCACAAGCGTTTAGCTTAGTTCGAAAATAGTAAGAATATTAATGTGACACGTATTCCATGCTCACATCTCTATTTTTTTTTAATTAAAAAAAATAACAGATCTCATAATACCTTATATCGTTACACAGAGAAGTTTTATAAATCACAAAAGTTATCTTTGTAAGCAATATAATTTTGTCAAAAAAATTGAAATTCGTAGTTTTTTTCTGCAACAATACTTTATTTAATTACATATAATTCCTGATTGCATAGTCGTGTATATGTTTTTTTTTGTTTTTAAGATCCTCGTAGTACCGCATCAGCGAGCAATCAAAAATTTTATTTTATGATATGAATTATTGTAATGTATCAAATTAATAAATGTTCCTACGCCTGCGATTCATGTATCTTACAAAGATCAACCCTTATTAAACATCTTGCAGTAGGCATGTACAGTGGTGCCCCGGAAACCTAGCTGGGGCCCACCAATACTGGGAAACCCTACACGAAATTCAAATTACATTTCCCTCCCTTTGACACGTCTTAATAGGTATTCCATCCCCTGCCTCGGTCCCCGAATGCCTGTGCACGGTCCCCGCCTACCCCGAGCCTGTTCTTATTGCGGCTCAGTCGTGGAAAATAAATTATTAGCCTCAAATTGCTTATATACGGTAGTCAACAACAATCTTCATTATCGTTTTAATTTTATCGGCTTGAGATATGCGATGTATGTTTGCGTTTCAAACACACTCATTTCTGAATGGTAAATTTTCCAATGTTGAAATAACTAACTAACTAACTAACCATCACGCCGTTTCCCGCAGGGGTAGGCAGAGAGGATTGAACGCCACACTCTTCTATCCTGGCACACCACTTTTGCTTCGGCCACATTCATACATCTTCTCATACAAGTTCTACGGTTGTTGCGGCTTTTAACGGGGCCATCCTCGAATACTTAGACGCCCTCTGTTGTTGAGATGGGTGTCGGAATTCTTTTCGAATCACTAAGTCTTCTTCTAATTAAAATTGACGGAAATACTAATAATTGCATAAAGTCAATCATTAGTATTTCCGACAATGCAACTTTCAGAAAATTTCATTGCACTTTTCTAGTAGACAATCTATGAATAAGTACGTAGGTATATATTGGTATATGTGCACAAGCGCGCGCGTGCGTGCGTGTGTGTATGTGTGTGTGTGTGTGTGTGTGTGTGTGTGTTTGTGTGTGTGTGTGTGTGTGTGTGTGTATGTGTGTGGTCTGTGTATGAGGTATAACGAATTTTTTGGATACGAGAACTCAACTACCGCAGTTCTTATCAGATTCTATATATATCAGAACGTCTGCAAACACTTTCAAAAATTAATAACTCCTTTAATATTGGTCTTAGTAAAAAATGTAAGAAATAAAGATTATTAGACGAAATCTGCCTAATTTTTCGACTAGTTGTACAAGATTTTTTATAAAGGAAAAGTTAAGAAAAGGATGCTTAAATCTGAATGAAGGTTTAAAGAAAGCAATTAGAAATAAATGCAGAAAAATCAAATCGCCGAAAACATATTTTGGCTGCTACCGGTATTCGAACCCAGATCACCTAGCATTCCGGGCAGGTATGCAACCAATTACATCACATCAGCCTGGTACTTTTCCGTCAATCTTTCGACCTTATCTGTAAGTCTCATTTATTAATTGATTAACATAATATATTATCCACTTTTATAGCAATCCACTTTTTCTGGTGCGTTAGATACAGTAGCATACCTGCCTGGAATGCTAGGTGATCTGGGTTAGAATCCCGGTGGCAGCCAAAATATTTTTTGGTTGATTTGATTTTTCTGCATGTCTTTCTAATTGATTAGCAAATTTGGTTTTTAATTTCATAGAACTTTGTTCTGAAAAAATTTCAGCTTCACAATAAGAATGTGTTCTTGAATATAAAGCAATTAAATATTAAAACGAAAGTATGTCGAACCGCCATGGATTTATCTCTTCGAAAAATTCGTTAATTCTTTTACGGAAAGCTATATTTCAAAACCATATTTTTATGGGTAGGTTTATATACTTTTATCTGGGAATCCTGCGCTGCAAAATGAGGTAATCCAGAATTTAATGGTAACAATGTATAACCGATATTACTTTTGTGATCGTAAATTGAATCTGGGTTGAATATTTCACTTCGCTCGTCTTTATTTTTCCGCATCAGCAGTCAATGTGAATAAAAAAACTGTGACAGCGATAACTTTTATGTGATTCAAAATTCCTACCAAATCTTTTTATTATCGATAGGTAGCTACACTTCGTGAAAGAAGAAATACACATTTAATTTTATTAAAAAGTGAAAGTATTTCAGTACCAAGGGTTGATAAATTTATACATGTAAACTACATGATATACTCCATGGCTGAAACCGATGCCATATATAAAATACAAACTATATTGCAAAAGCTCTACTAACCGGTGTTCTTTGGGAACCAAAAATATCAATCAAAACCGAAGGTTGAGTCTACAAGATGGCCTTACACCCACAATGCTATGTGGTTTCGAGTTCTGGACAGTGAAGGAGGGCCACGAACCCAATACGAGACCCTAACGAACTCAAAATGCTCCGTTGGGCTGAAAAAGTGATAATACTGGAAAAGGTTTTGTTTTGTAGGTTATACCTATAACACAAAATATCATACTATGAAGTTATGACCATATAATGATAAGACTAGTTGAACGTCCAGGAAAGGTGAAGATATCTATCACACATATAGCACAACACTTCCTGAGAACTTTAGTATATGCAGTCAAAAAATATATTTTTTTAATTAATAATTAAAAATTAATAATTAATTTTATGCAGTATTTTTCGGTTTATATGTGTATTTATTTATGGAGCAAGTAACTCAAATTAAATGTTAAATGCGTTTTGAGTTAGGATGAAAACAATAAATTTTAATATTTTAATATATTACAGCATTATTATAGCATCCTGGAGTTGAAAAAAATTATGTCAATACATTACAGCGGACAGTAATTTTTTTTTCATATTTTTTCAAATATTTTTAACAGTTAAGGCTGTATGCTACTAAAAAAAATGTTTCAAGTTGTTTTTGGTAGTAATTTACGAGTACTTCTTCCGAATTTACTCACCCACTCGATACATTCCTTGCACAAATTCATTCTGCATTTTTAATCTTTTTACATAACATGTCGTAATTTACCACAGTTATTTTTTTCTTAGATACAGTAAACCTTTTCAATAATTGATTCCAATAGATGCAGCAGAATATGCGGAAAAGATGATTTCGTTTTGCGCAGGGTCCTTAATACAACTTTTTAGTTAAAAATAGTTTTATATTGGTTAAAGAATTCGGGATAGTTTGGAAAATACACGGACATAATATTTTCAACTTTATTTGTATAATTCTTCAAAAATTGGGACGCATTTTGGGTGTTTGCTGTTCACACAGGTACAATAAACCGCTTTTTGAAAAGGGTCCAACGTAATCGCCATCTTTCATTTCAGGATCATCCAACAATGATCCTACGAGTCAATCTCAAGAGAGAGAGACGGATCATCGCCAAGGGTTGGGTACTGTTTAATCGGATAAGGAAATACGAGGCGTCGGATTAGTGTTAGCCGAGCCCTCCGCTTGTTCGCCCGCCCCGCGCACAATACAGCCTAGTTTCTCATGCCTGAGTAAACAATCACCCTTTAAATGGAATCCAATTTTCAATTACCGCCGTTTTGTGTAAAGTTATGACTGCGGTCTGGGAGGGGCGCCGGGGGTAGGGGGGGAGGGGTGGTGCTGCGCCGATAGCGCCCCCAGATAAAAAACGGCGCTAGGCGTTCCTACACAGCAGCCTTTCAGGTTAATTATTTGAGAGTTTGGGGGAAATGCCTTTGATCGGAAAGGCTCTGCGAAACCATTTGTATTGGAAGGTTTCAGGAGGAATCGTTTGATTCTGCGCCTTCCATCTTAGCGAATAACTCAGAATACATTTCTTTAAAAAAATAATTATCTTTAAGATAGAACCGACATTTTCCAATGCTCTATGTAGCGTCCCTTAATTGATATATAAAATAGTTATTTTTTATATTAATTAATGTTTATTTGACTCTATTTTTAAAAAATGATAAATTAAAAAAAAATGGTTGCTTATCCAATTCTCTTTGCAAGAGAATATTAAATACACTCCCGCACGAATAATTTGTATTATTGAATTTTACATTTAAAACACTTTTAGATTATGCCTCAATTGAAAAGCTTGCTAGCTTACAGTTGTTTAACTATAACTGTACGAAGATTTTGAATTTACCTTATGTTTGCATCTACTATGCACAACCCCTCGATCGTGTGCCATATCTTAATAATGACGACTAATAAAAAATTGATTATACGTAATACTTGAACAAAATTAATGTAAAGTGAGTACATACTTATAACAGTGAGGTACATACATATAACACCAGAAATAGGAATAGAATAAGGTTACCATATACGAAAAAAGTATATATACACAGAATTGTCTAATGTACAGAGGTGTAAAAATATATCATGAGATGCCAGAGAACATGAAGAATATAAATAAGATGAATGAATTTAAAAACAAATGCTATAATTATTGTAAAAATAATATAGAATTGTAGAGCATAAGATGTATTATAGTAGATTTTAGATTGTACCATAGATTAAATTAGATGTAAATGTAAATATGTAGGTCATTATGGATAGTATATTAGTAATTAGATTTAAGAATGTAAAGTGTTAAATACTAGTTAATATACAAATTGTAATATTAACTAACTTAAGAAATAAATTTTAAAAAATAATAAAAAATACGGGCTTCGGAATTACGAAGTGAATTTTGTAAAATCTACCTAATAGTGATCTAAGATTATCGCAAATCTTATTTATTTGCGACTTTCATTTAATGTGATTATCAGTAAATTTAAACCAAGTAAATTCACAATGACAATAATAAAACAAATAAACAACATATAACTTTTTTGTTTGAGTTAACTTACATGTAATTTCACATTGGCCACTTAATTAAAAACCTTATGATTGTGTGTGTGTGTGTGTGTAATTAGGTACTGTTTTAAGAAACACTTGACCTGATGCGATAAATTAAGATTAATTTCGTGAGAAGCATTCCGATAATCTTCTAGAAAAAGACTGAACAAATGATCGTACAGTATTATATTTTTATATTATGTATGTTTTCATATAGAAAAACATTCACATAGAAACTTATTATATTAACTACAGATGACACATGAAATATTATAAAAAAAAACAATCTTACATATAACACTACCATAAAATTATTCCAAATTAAATATATATTTATGTCATTGGCATAATGTCTTCAATAACTTTATATTGTAACATATTTGACATCTACATTAATTTGTTTTCAGATAATCGACTATATTTTTGATTGAACTGAAAAATAATAATTATTTATTTGAACATTTTTAATACATAGTATTTAACGTAGAAATGTGTTTAATACCTACATAACCAATATTTAAATCTACTGTTTAACGACTGAAAATAGCTAGATATTCCGGTTGTTTACTCGGCCAATGTATGGAGGGAAATAAGTTCCATTCGCCTTACGCCAGACTGGCGAACGATCGGAGCACTAAAGCAACGGTAATAAAATTTTATATATTTACATATCTCCTTTGTCACACGGTTTCCCATTAATGTTTGTGTTCGATAGCACTGGATTCAGTAACCGGGTTAGGCGAGAAATTTCGTACAGAAAAGCGGGATTATTTTGACGACCGGGTACTATTTGATATTGCACCGTAGAATGCGCTTGTACGGCAGACAAAATCATAGCTTATTTATGTGTGTTTACAAAAAGAATAGACGCGACTCGTGGAACACTAAAACGAAGATTATTAAATTTCATCAACCGCGATTGAGGTATCATTGTTTGAGTTTTATTAAAATTCTGACTTTGGGGGCCAATTTTGTTTAACTAGTGGAGTAACATTGTTTACGACTAAAAATTTTCTCTGGAATAGTAATATATTTTGTTTAAAAAATTATATACATTTTGATTAAATTGTTGTAAAAATAAGATATAAGGTAGGTAAGAATAAGCCTACAGATAGGTACGCAATAAAATAAAATAAATATTAACGTTTCGTTTCGATAATACATATGAAGATTTCCATTATTTTACTTTAAACTGCTGTTAAAGTTAAAATACTTAGTCGGTTTGGGCTGTAAAAATGTAATATAAATATATGGTAACAGTTAGTTCTCAATAAAATTCATAATATTGTGAATGTTAATTAGTTACACAGTAAAATGCGGCATCGATAAAATATTTTTGTTCATTAAAAACAGAGAAATACGTCGCATTTTTTTACACCGCACGATAATTACGTTCCACTCGAATTAATAATTACTTAGTATCTAAATTTAACTTGAATACGTGCATAATTATTATAAGTAGTGAACGTTATATAAACCATACTTTACTGCAGTATAATAGCCTCAGGACCGGTTGTATCAACTTGGTTTGTGGTAATAGTTCGTTTAATGCGTAAATTTTTATAAAACCGTTTTTTTTTTTGCTTGGTGCAAAAGTAGAAACGAACGATTACTATAAACTAAGTTGACACAGCAAACCCTTAATGGTATAAATCATCAATTTAAAATATATCGTTTTACTATCCGTAAGTGACTGTTGGCTTCATATCGCATTATTCGTTCATATCGCAATGCTGTTGATGTTCAGTGAACTAAATGAGGCACTTATTTGTTCTAGTTATTCACCTAGTGACCAAAACGGATTAGACCACCAAGTTTGTCTAATTCTAAAACTCAAATTAAAAAATCTTAGAAAATCATTTTGACGCCTTTGTATTATTATAATTATACATATTTTTCCTACTGCTAGATCGTGCCAAGTCATTTTGGGCTTGTCGGCACGTTTTTTATTCTATTTCTCAAGCAATATTTAGTTAAATAAAAAATTTAGAACACTCTCACAAGGAAAATACAAAGCGAAATAACAAAAGCACTAATAACATTTATAATAATAAAAATAAAGTGAAATAATAAATATAGTAAAAATATTTAAAATTAATCCTTTTCCGTGCCTTCAGTTAAAAACTTTCATATCAGGCAAAGGCAAGTTATGGTACATACACGCGTAGGTATATACATTACATGCCGATAACAATGCACTACATAATTATATAACTTATATATTTTTTTGTAACTAGGCGCGCAAAGAAAGAATTTTATTTTTTTCGCGCGATGAACGAATTTAGTATTCCCACAAAAATAAACAAAAATCTCCCAAGAATATATTTTCCTTTTTACGATGCCATTCAGTTGTGTCTACATTACTTAATTATATGAAAACAAATTAAAGTAAATGTTACATTGAACCATGAGGTGGAATTTCACCTGGGTATACACTAATTAGTCTGATAAAACACAAATGTGTGTTAAAACAACATTATCCACGTAACGTAATTATCCGCATTTTTATTCCTACTTGAAATACACCTCCGTCTTCATATTAAACTCCTTGTTATTTCTTAAAAGCGTTCGATTCACTTTTTCAATTTCCTGAACTTTTACAGCCTGGCGAAATGTCCGCTTTCATCAGACTAGTAAACAGGACATGTCACAAATCCTCCGCCCCGTGGACGTCCGTTCTGGAGATAAAGCAGTCGTAAAACAGCAAAGTGCACCTCTCCAGAAACGATTCCCATAAAGCTGCATATCGCGGGTCCTCTTCCTTCTGCTCCAGAGATTTCGGGGACCGGGCGAAGGGGTTTGTATCCAAACGTGGCGCGTCATCGCTATTTTCTTGTACATTTTTACGCTAGCTATCGTATTTTACGGTTACTGGTGGTTAAACACCAAATGTACGGTGGGCCATTTGCTTCCAGTTGAAATGTGAATCGTTATTCGAGTATTGGCAATCGCGGGGCTTATGAGTATTAGAGTGCTAGTAGAATGCATTTTTCTTAAAGATTTATTTTTCAAAAATATAGGCTGGTACAACTCACCAGCAGCCAAACCAGCTGTCAGCCCAAATTCAATAGAAATATTTTTAAATAATACATACAATATTGACATTACTTTTCTATGCTAGGGATTTAATGACAAACATTTTATCATGTTATTTTGTTTTTCATTTGTTTACACTAAATATTAAACTGTAAATTAATAAAAAAAAATTAAAACGAAATTAAAAAAAAAATGCAATAACAATAAAACCTCGATATAACGAACCTCGACAAAAAGGACTTCAGATATAGCGGACAGCATTTTCAGTGAAATGTGAAAATTGTTATAAACATCATGTAAAGAAGTACCTCAGGAAGAATAAGTTTTACATTGGTTAGAAGTACATAAAGGTGACCCTGAACATCATAACAGAAAGTGAAATAACAAAAAGATTATTGAAATATGAAAATGGGGATGACGATAGCGAGGAAGAAGAAACAACAAACCCATAAACAAAATTATCAGTGATGAGATCGCATCTCAACAATTTTGTAATTTTAGATAGTTAATTATAAAATACTTTTTATATACCCTTTTTATATTTTTATATACATATGAACATGTAGTGTGCCATTATTTATCGGTATTCCGGTATCAACGGACACCTCCTCGCCAGAGTTCCATAGTTCGTCATATCGAGCTTCTTCTGTACAAAGATATCTACCCTCTGTTTGACATGTTATGTATACGGCTCTTTATTTATACACACTGTTCTATATTCATCACCTTCAACATTGTTTAGCATCAAAAGCAAATCTGGCGAAATTAATGTTGTTTACATGTTTAAAAATGTTTTTCTTGTATTATTTGACTTTATATATGATAATTTATTATTCCCCAAATCAGCACAGAATTCAGCAAGTTCCGATACTGTCAATATCTCCAACAAAACGGTACTTATTTTTCACTAAATAAATATTAAGAAACGAAATGGTTCTCGATTGTTACTTCAATATTCAATTAAAACCATTACGTTCAAAAGGGGAAAACTTGTACACGCGCGATACATTTCGCTTCAAGTGGAAGGTTGTATCTTTTGAAATATGAATTGCATGTTAATGGAGCTCTTAACACATTTACCCATCTAGGTATTAACGCTCAACACAAATGATCCACTTTCCCAAATTGTTTCGTTCATTAGGCTTTCAGCTTTCGGCGTTTTCATGGGCGCACTTTGTGTTTCTATGGGCTCGGTGAGGCTAAAGGTTGCCAGGTGCTCCGTATTTATAAACAACTCGGAATTTCTACAAAAATTCTGTATAGTAGCACGCACTCATGTTCATTAGTTTTAATGAGTTCATCGAAAGCATATTTTACATATTTTTAACACTAACGGTGCATATTAGATTTTACTCAATTATAATGAAAGTGAAAATTGTTCTACTCCAGCTGCACGATTAAATTGTACTTCAAACAGACTTAATTTAAAATAAAAAGTTTATAGCGGATATTCATCTAATAAAAATAAAAAAAATTTCAAATATGGTATTTAGAAAACTAGCGCCTTACACGAAATCCAATATTAGCAACTATCTGTGTGGGCTCCAACGATTTGAATTTTCCATTATGGAAAATACTGAAGAGTGACAATGAGGTTCAGTGTAAAAATTACAACCTCTTAACAGCTAATGACAGCAGAAACAGGATTTCATATTATAGCAGTTTGACTTGGAAACACTCAATGAACTAAACAATCTACTCAATTTCCCGATATTTTTAGTAAAATTTCATTTTAAAATGGAAAAATTGAATTGACTCGTTTTGAAAACCGTTTAAAATAAACAGTAATGTAAAACAGGAAGATAGGCAGACCTATCCTCTCTTTAACATAGAACTGAAAAAGCTACTCGAGTCTCCAGGATTGAAATTATATTTAAAAACGGCTTTTATTACTAAAATTATATTATTACTATTGTACAATAACATCGTTATTTTTTTCATTTAAATTTTTAGTTTAGCGTTTAGTTGAGCGTTGTTCAAATAAGGCAAATGTAGTAATAATTTAGTAAAAATTAATAGTCAATCCTAACCAAATAAGAAACAAATTTCTTTATGAAAATGATATAATTTGTAAATATACTAATAAATAAATTATTTATCGCGAACAATTAAGTTATAGAAAGATGTGACGTAAACTGCATACTCCAGTAACGTTAAAACTTAATTTGTTATAAAACTGATGGGTTTACCCGATGCATGTGAAAGTAATTGTGGCCTGATTCGTGTAATGGGTAAATCATTAAAAAATATATTATATATTTATTTTATTGTATTGTTATTATTAAATAATTACATATTAGATGTGTAATAAGAGGTGATATAACCTTATGTTAAATTCATTCCATTCTTTGTCGAACATTATATATGCAATATATATTTATATTAGAAATCAATTTTGATACTTCAAATGTGTTAAAATAACTTTATCTCGCCAAAAAAATGTTTATTCGTTTCGTCGTTAATTTTTTCATTATTTGTTTACTTCCAATATTACAAGTTAACAACCTTATGTTATTAGCCGTTCGTTATGCCTATCTATTATTTTTTTAATATTAAAAATCTTCAGTGTAGCATTTTAATTTAGTGATTCTTAAAATAACTGTTTTCAAGGCTTTGTTTTAATGGTACTTTATACCAAACGCAGTCCGTTCAATCCAAAGCATTCGTTATAATAATGCTTCTATTTATAGCAATTCTCGTCATTTTACTTTTGTCGTAGTAGCTACCATTTCCCCCAGATCGACTGTTTCCAAATGAACTTGTCCGTATTTTTGAGACACGCAACTAAAGCAATTTCTAATTAAGAAAAAACCACTTGGGTATAATGTCCGCTCTTGTTTGGACAAGGGTAGATTAAATTAATGCGGTAATTCTTTAGGAGAATCGATACAAACCCGACGACATTTTTAGATGTAAACGATTAATTTAATTTTTAAATTGAGTCACTTTCAAGAATAAAATAAATAGGATTTAATTATTTATTTGCGTTTCAATAGGTAGAATTTTAACGTGTGTTTAGTACTATAGAATGATTATGATTAAAAATGATTATGCTAAATAGTATGATTATGCTTAAAATAATAATACTCTCAAAAATGGTATGTTGCTTGCTTTATTTGCACAAGCGAAAATAAGCTTGTCTTGTTACCAAGTAGTGGTCAGAAGTTCGAGCTTCGTCCAGGAAGATTGTTTAGTACATTTGCAATCAAGATTGAGCTTCGATTCTCATATACGCCATCGGCTCAATGTCAATAATTTATTTGTATTTTTTTAAATTAATATATTTTAATCATTTCTACTTGAAAATTACAAAAACATTTATTAAATGTTCACATTCAACGAAAAAATAAAAAATATCAAATATCATTAATTATTTTTTGATGTAAAATGACACAGCTTTGAAGTAATCATTATTTAATCATGTTGTCATTAATTATCAACGACAATTTTAAACCGATAGTTGTGGTGTGTTTTTCTTTCCCTTGAATAAGAAGTATCCATATACATATACGTAAACGAACAGGAATATTATAGAACAACACAACTTGTTTCATTAAAGCTTCATCCATTAACAGTCTAATGTATTTCCCTATTATAAATGCATTAGGATTAGGAACAGAGAGCGTTCTTTGTTAGAATACATACTTTGTTTTATGTATTTACATGAGACAGTTTGCCTTTGGTCTACAAATATCGTATTTATTTAGTATCGAATCATCGGTGAACGATTGAATATTTTATTATAAACACAGAGAAAATATTATTTTCATATGATAAAAAATACATGTAAAAAGGATTTTGTTGACCAGGGTAAAATATGTTTCATTAGTTACAATATTGTGAATATAAAAAACTGTTCAAAAAGTGAATTAAAATTGAAATAATTTTCAGGCGTATTCTAGTGTAGGTATATGTTAATAATTCGGTTGAATGTCATCTCATATGTAAAAATCAATGTTTGTTTGTTTGTTTGTTTTTATGCGGTGCCATAACGTTTGTACGATCTGACTCAAATTTTTATACTTATTTTTTAGGACCCGGCAGGTAACATGGGCGAAATTCCCCTCCCTCTCTTTACCTCTCCCCCTCCCCCTGATATATTTTGCATGCAAATCTGTATCGTTCGACCGATCTGAACCAAATTTGGCATACTTATTCCCTCGGACCCGGGTAACATAGACCACATTTCCTCCCTTCCCCCTTGCCCCTCCTCCTCCTCTGATATATATTCCATGCAAATCTGTACCGTTTGACCGATCTGAACCAAATATTGCATACTAATTTTTTAAGTCCCGGAGAGTGACATAGGTGACATTTCCCCTCTCCCCCTTACCCCTGATATATTTTCTATACAAATCTATAATGTTTGACCGACCTGACTCAAATTTGGCATACTTATTCTTTAGAACCAGGTGGTTGCTTCCTCCTACAAATTTATTTTTAACTTAATCCTTGCAACGCCGGGTACAAACATAAAAAAATAAACATAAAAAATAATATTACTTCATACTCTGGTCAAAAGTAGATATCTCATTACCAGCGGCGACATCTATATACTGGTTTATGGGGATGATAAATTACAACCATAGATGGCATTAACGCAAATCAAAGTAAAACGTGGTGTATAAATAATATATATACAACACTCAAAAATGTTGATAAATTTGGAGGTCAATCATGGATGGAATCCCTAACGTTACATTGTGTAAAGTGATCACTTAATATGATGAGTCGTGAACTATAAACATATATAAACAAGTCTATAAACATTCAAAAACTTCCATACCTACTTTTCAATATAAATAGCTTCGTCTCTGTGTAATATCTAAAATATTTAGAATCTTTTGAGTTTGTCGAAAATTTTCAAGAACACAGAACTAGATTTTATTCCAGGGGGACATTGTTAATCAATATATATTATATATTTTTATGAAAGTAGGTATGGAAATCTTTTTTTTGGGTGTGAGACATCTATAATATATATATTGTTCTTTGTTATTTCTTGACATTTTAATATTTTCATTTTCAATTAATTTTCAAAATTTTGATAGAAAATGTCTTAAATATGTTAAGTAATCTAATGTTAATACCCAGAATTTCATATTTCGTGACCTCGTCGTTCACCCTGTATCTAGAAATACGACATGTATCACATTAATCAAAATGAAACGTAACGTCCAAAATATGTGTACAATGGCACGTACCGATTTTTGGCAATATTAATGGGCTGCAGCGGAACAGATTTTCTAAGGTTCCCTGTCCGCAACAGTACATGCACCGAACTAGTCCTGCAATTCCAGTAAGCAATGTGGCGACATTTTCAAATCGGCGAACCAGGAAATGCAGTTAGCATATGCAGCGCGACTACCTCCGCCTCCGCCCTGCACCGACCAGTATTCGATTACCGCCCCCTTCCCTCCGAAATGGAAGGAGCGCGGAACATCCCCAATCCCAGGATTGTCATGATGATATATGGGTATTCTGCCAAACAGAGATATCATATATTTGTACACGTATCCTTCAACCAGAGCCCGTAGATTGCGACAAGGTTTAAAGAATGCAAACAGTCAACACGAGATATATGTATAGCTGTCGCCGAGTCGAGTCGAATCATCGTGAACTCGCAGAAAGAAGATCTGATTAATTTTAGTTTATTTTGTCTTAGAACGAAATAAAATCTAGTTCACTAAAAGAAATATTTATGTATGCAGTCAATAATGGGGGCATAATAAATAATTATTTTTAATATCATTTGTAAATAAAAGAGACAGAATATTTAGAGGACAGCCATTTGCTTTATTTAAGATTCATGAAGAGAAACTGCCTTTTCATTTATTTATTTTTTATTATCTTATATTCGATCATTTCAATTCCATTTTATTTTCATTTTGATAGATATTTAAGCTTTTTATCTAAACAAGGTTTATATTTCACTCCGTTAACTTTTAATTTTAGTTGATTATTAACATACCAACTATTTGTACAAAAAACTTTAATCTCTAATAGGAAAAGATTTTTCCTGGAATCGTGCAAATAAGCCTCAAAGCTTCAACAATCGTGAGAAAATCATAATTCATAGTTCCCTATTTTCTAATTGCCATTCTACAGTATTTGACAATGAAACGAAACCCATGAAACGGTTTGAGACTCGGATAAAAAGTAAAGTATGTATTCTTATTACCATTATTACGTCGCGTCGGTACTATCCGCCACTCTGGGCGTTTTTCCTCCCCAGAGAAATTACAATGCCCGCGCCGACAACCACCCTCTCCAAAGTGGGTGGATATTATGTATCTTGTTCAGTCGTCTAAATTGTCTAGTTTTATGAAAAATAATAAAAAGGAACACCTTATTTCTCGGCTGTTTCCTCGTAAGGCATATCGATAAACGTTTCATTTTATGGTGCGTCCGATACGGTGAGCGACAGGTTGAAGCGTTCAGGTCGGCAACGCTGTGCGTCCTATTTGCATTGAACCCAGTCGGATGTTTTTGTTGAATGGCATTTCTTTTATATTTACTGCTATTTAAAGAAGCAAATTGCTACTTATCACTCCCAGATGAGGGAAGATATTTTTATTCAATTATTATTAATTCATAGATAATAAAAATAATTAACAATAAATATTAACTAAGCAACTGATCAGCAAATATAACATAATTTCTGCTTATTGATTTATTAATTCTTTTTTATTTATTACTTGTATAACAATACCAATGTGATTCAGTAATTAATTGAAAGAATATACATGAAAAAACATTTTTGAATTTAAAATTTGCAGTTTTAAATTAATAAATTAAATAAAAATATGTATATAGATGAACTAAATAATGAAAAAAGAATACTCTAATTTTAATGCTCATTGAATTGTAAACTGTAGGTATACAGAAATAAATGTTTCTCTCGTTTTTTCTGAAAAATCAAAAAATGTCAATGAACAATGAACAATTAATATGCCTTAGTATATGATAAGTATTTATCATTACTGACATATTTCTGTTTGTTTAAATTTTTTATTCTTTCTTTCTATATAATTAATATGCCTTACTATATCATAAATATTTATCATTACTGACATATTTCTGTTTGTTAAAATTTTTTATTCTTTCTTTCTATATAATTAATATGCCTTAGTATATCATAAATATTTATCATTACTGACATATTTCTAAATGTGGAGACCTGTAATTGGCCATCTATATTGTATCAATGTTTTCTATGATTTTTTTTGTGCTGTTGGTCTTCCATAGACATTAAATAAATAAATAAATAAATATATAAAAAAAAACTTTATCTGCATACTTGCATATTGTTCAATATTCAGAGTGCAACTTTTTGTAGATGCAACAAGTAAAACAATTTTTAAAAAGTACATAAAATGTGAAAATTTCCAAAAGTTATTGAAAATCATTTCCCAAACATATTCCAGTGATCTATTGTCAATCTTGTGGAGAGAGGGGGGCTGCTGGAAGTTTTACGGCTCACTTATATTAAATTACAAACATGATGTTCGCTGAGGAATTCCCACAAATACGAGCGGAGGTACGTACGCTCGCAAAGTGTTTTAGCAGAAATTGCGATGAATATACGCGACAAAAAGACGTACGATAGCCATCAGAATGCTATTTCATTCGAAGGCCCGCTCGCCCCCTCGCCTCTGGAAAGAGAAAAATGAACACCATTGATTATATTTGCTATAAACAAAATTAGGTATAACTCTACATACAAGTCCAATCCACTTAAAGTGCCATTCTTTCCGTGTGCATAAGGTATTACATAAGGTATCCATCCACATACAGTGGTCGTATTAAAGACTTTCACTTATCTATATTTTATTACACCAGTATTTCTTAAAAATTAAAAAACTAACCCATAAAAACTTTGTTTTTTTTTATACTCCCTTTCTCATTTGTATTGTTTCCAATTTGATATTCTATCAACATATTCCTCTTGCTTTAAGTTCATGGGGAAAATCATGTATATTATTATCCTTAAAACTTATAGAATATTGAAAATGTAATAATTGGTATAGGGCGGCGCGGATTGGCGAAACCGTCTGATCGGACCCATGGCTCGAGTCAGACTAGTTGAAATAGGTTTCGCGCCTTCTCCACGCGTCGGTCTCCTTTCTCATTTGTATGGTTTCCAATTTTAAAAAAAGGTTAAAATTTTGAATTATCCAAAATTATACTACAATTAAATTTTTTAAAAGAAAATTTGTTATATCATTTTCATCGTCGCCACGAGTTTGCCTCCAAAGTTTCAGCTTGATTGGATCACGGGAAAAGGATTAAAAATCGATTCAAATTTTTCGGCAGACAAACAGACGCTACGAGTCAAAAGAAAGTGAGTAAGAAGGGCGTTTCGTTCATATTTAATAAATTTTCTCATAAACTTATCAATACTTTTCATTGCTCGAATCACATTGTAATACATAATATATCACTCTTACTAATGGTAAATCATGAAAAATAGAACAAATAATTTATAATATTATGGTTGAAATTATATTATTGTAAGTTATTTCTTTCATATATACGGGCAGGAGTTGGCGCTGTAACAATTGGGCCGACGAAATGAAGATCTGGAAATAATGAGAATAACAACATTATTTGAGATCAAACGATATTACAAATAAACCAAAAAGGTTGAAGGAATATTAAAGGATACCGTATATAGCTTTTGGGTATCCCTATTCTTTCCCAAAATATGATCTTTGAATAAATCGCTAACTCCGTCTCGGGGGGATTTGGCGACTAGATGAAATTCGTGCAAGCAGCTGTGCCTTCAAATCTTACCCACTTACACTGAGGAATTTGTCAGGAACTGTCTTAACTTAATTGGATACCTTTGTATTGTTAATGTCTTCTTGGCAAATCTGGAACGGTATTATATAATTTGCTTTATATAATTTGGATCAACCCGCTCGGTAGGTACTACGCTGCGTGACACGGAGATATTGCAGCACTAAATAAAATATCGGTAGGAAAAATATGATTAAGCGTTTTAAATTTAAATTTTAACAAATCATAGAAGTCTCGAAGAGAAACAGCTATTTGTATGGGAAATGTATATGGAAGTCTTCATAGGGTGGTCCAGGGTATGTACTGTATGAATTGACTTAAGAAATCACAATACACAATGCAATTCACCAATTCCACCGTAAGAACATACATTCATGATAAAAAAAATTGTACATATTATGTTCTAAATCATTCAAATCCTTAAAGTATTTGAAGGGACTATGCCAGAGACATCAATAGTTCTTTCCATGACATAGCATACCCGCATTGATTTCCCAACTGTTAATGACACCTTTGTATTTATAAAGTTGAATATTATTACTATCACACGTTTTCCATATAAATAGTGAGACTTCTATAATTAATCCTAATTAATAATTATCCCTCTGTGGACAAAACACAGAGGTCCGTGGTTCGAATCCAGGTTCCAGCATTTAATTTTTCAGTTTTATTATTTGATATTTGTGTTTCTCTTTACTTCATTTATTTATTTCGTATTATATATATATATATATATATATATATATATATTATAAATAATTGTTTAATAATATACATTTTATTGAGATACATGGCATTTTTTTTTAATTCCTACTTTAAAAACGTTCAAAATATTTCTATGTACTTTGACAAGAAGGAAAGATTCCCTTGTACAATGTTCATATATGTAATGCCAACGCTTTGAACTTTTCATGGAGCGGAAATTGGATTGTCATTTGGAGCAGGGATTCAGATCTGGTGGTATTACAGATAAACCCATTGTACACTGAAGGATGCCTAAAGGCCAGAGCTCTAAGCCGGATTTGAAGTTCCTGACGGCACATGATTAAAAACAACAGAACATTCGCTCCCCGTCACTCGATAATCGCCGACTAAAGTAAACCGTTTTACTCCGTTCCTTCCGAGCCTGTGAGAGAGTTAGTACTTTTTGATAGGGTTGAAGACCAAACGAGCTTTTAATTGATTACCGAGTGATTTGGAACTAGCCGTTGCCAATTTAATGTAATTTTAAAGTTAGGTATCCAAACGAAACTGCTAAAGTACTAATCCTTTAAGCAAACACTCAAATTTATGTATTCAATCCATTTCACGTAGGCATATTTAATTTCTTTGTTTATTTAACTAATCTTAAATCATTGCAATTTTAGTCCATATAAAAATGTATCGTAAAATATTTTTAACATTATTGGCTGTAAAATTAATGCGTCATCTTTATTTTTTTCAATTATTATTACAATAGGATAAGGACAAAGATTATAACTATCATTATAATCTTCGCTCCTTGTCTTAGTAGGTCGGGGGTCCAAGTGACTCGACAAAGTGCTTCCATGTTCCCCTGTCTTGCACTGCTTCCATACGTGCTAATCAGTCGAGGCCTATCCTGTTTTTGTACACTTAATTCTGTTGTTTCTCCCAACCAACCTGCCGGTCCTCATCCTTACGGGGCTGCCAATAGAATACTTCTTGGTACTCGCTGCTCCGGAATTCTTAGCACATGTCCAAGCCATCTCATTTGTGATTTCTCTGTATGTATGAGTAGGGGCTCCACGCCGAGTATGTCATTTCTCATAAATATCTTTTTGAAAATCACTATTATCATAATTATTAACGAGTACAGAATATATTGTGTATTTTAAATTTGCTATTGGGTAATGTATACGAATGAAAACACAGCTAAACGTAGAACCTGAAAATTAACATTAATGTATTATTGAGGGTAAATTTATAATGAGGTGCCAGCCCTATCGAGCACATAAGTACTCTTAGAACACGAAACAACATCCGCCTTTCTTAAGAGGCATCCGAAAAACATATTACACTTAATTGCAGGGACTCATCCCCTGAGAAGCAAACCGGTGCTAACATTCCTCAAACAGGGCCGTCATTACATTATCGAGCCCGGTTCTGTAATGGGAGATTAAAATACTCGTGTTTTCATGAGATCTTTCAGCAAAATAAGAATACGCGAGGGAATTTTATTCAAACATCTGAATCTTTATGAAAATTTTCCGTACACTCCATTATATATTCAATTAATTATTAATTCCAAGGCACAAGGCAGTGGAAAATATTGTTACAATAATATACCTATATTGAAACAATATTGTGTTGGTTTTAGAGCTTTTTATTTGATGTAAATATTTTAATACCCTATCACTAGTGTAGTAGCCCGTTTTAAGACATTGTGCCTATATTTTATAATCTAATTTTTTTATAATTCTTTTATTTCTAGAGGTTTAGTCTGAGAGTTAAAGTTTAGACAACAGGTAATATAAGTTATAGTAAAGGTGGACACTTATGATCAATAAAATATAGGAAATTATCAGTGGCGTGCAGCGCATACGAGCGAAAAAGCTAAATTTATGAAATTCTGAGAAACAAATTAATATTAATTCAACAATCCTTATCTTATTGAGATGACGACTTAAGATCGTGAAAACACATATTTTAGTTCAGGGTAGTTCATTAAGCTAATTTAAATCCGTATAGTACATACGTAGGTAATATTTTTTATATATACGTAGTCGATAACATCAAAATCTAAGTTTAGGCCTACTGCCAGCCACTGGAAAATAGATGATAGTCAAATAAAAATTTAATTTATACCTTGATTCATAATTTTCCCTATGATTAAATTTAAATTAAATTAATTAATTTAAATTAAATTAAATTATTCGTGATAAATTTCGATTTTCATTTCAAAAATCTCATTTTTTGTTTTCGTTTTTTTCACCGGATTTTCACCTGATCCGGGTATCTTGTTACTTCAATATCGACACTTCAATCAAAATAGCAATGTTATGATGACAGTGAAATGTCAAACAGATTCGCGAGTTTGACAAATATACATTTTAGAACTGTCAAATTTGAGCAATATTTTATTTTTAATTCGGTTTTATTCGGTAATTCGGTTTAGTTGTATGTACATTAAATGAAATTGACACATAACTCTGAAATAATTTATTAGTCCTCTTTCAAATTTGCCTATACTAAGCACAATTTCTATTTGTTCGAATTTTCGGTAAGTTAAAATTTAATAAACAGTGTTTTTTCAGTCACAGACAATTTTTCTCTCTCGGGATCTTATAAAGATTTTAAAATGTCATCTTGCAAAGTAGTTCCACTTTTATTCCACCCCAGTTTCATAGTATTCCTTGACCGTAAGAACTTGATTTAATAAAAGATAAACTAAACGTGTTTAAACTTCGATATAAAAGTTAGCCCAGGTGGTTTGTGTTGGCAGATGTTCAACTCTCTTCGGTCGACGTGAAGCCTTTTCCCGCCGGATGGAGTCTGCTTTCTCTTTAGAAGATCATTAAAAATGCACAAAGCCGCGTTATTATTACACTCAACTTGTGGAATCTGTCTTATGAAGATGGAAAAAGGGCGCGTGGCCTTCGTTTGCTGTCTCGGTTAAGATGGCGGTGCCCTTAACTTGTAGCCCCGAATGTGACACAATATTTATGACAAACTAACAGAAAACGAGCTGTCGTGGCCAGTGTTTCCGTTAAATCTATTTTTCAATGTTAAAAGTAAAACTAATTATCAAATTGGCAAGCAGTCTATTAGAGAAAAACATCTCCTAACCGATTAAAGATAAAACAAACACGCAATACGACATGTTCTTAAAATGGTTTACTCGTAAATACATACCTACTGTAACGTAGAAAATACCATCGATGAACTGTGACGCCACCTAGCGACGGTTTATTTTTCGGGTCTTTAAATAAAGAGCTCTGCACTTTTTATAAAAAACGATTGTGTAATGATTTCTGTAGCAGTGATTTGGTGAAAAAGGACGGAAATGCGTGACAGGAAATAAGACGCCGGGGAAGCGTGCGCAATTTCATTTGATCAATGAGCGCGCGCGATGGAAAAAATTATCGTTTATAAACAAATCGATGTCCAGCAAGTGCCATCACAGCAAAGACGCACACTTTCAAAATTCAACGCTCTATTTTGTATATATGTTACGCGTCTGGTTTCAAGCGTGTGGATGTTGTAACTTGGATATATTTTGGTTTATATCTTCGAAACTATCCAATAAATGCTTTTTTTACATGAATGTCAACAATAATAACCCTTGATGATTTACATTCTCAAATTTTAAGTCATTTATGTGATTAATTTTAAATATTTATTCAAAGTTTTCATACAATAGGTATAGCGGCACACTACCGTCATCTATGAAAATAAATAAAAACATATAATTGATTAACCACATTTCTAAATAAAAATACGCATGTAGATATACGGTAACTACCTAGTCCAGCAAAATTCAATAATAAATAAATGGACATATATTTTCTTTACTTGTATAATTTACTAATAAATAAATATATAGGTATTAACTTTTATAAATTTTGATGTTAGTTTCTGTTGCAGCTCAATTGATATTTTTAATTGTGATATGTCAAATGTTACACATCGTAAATATACGACTACTGTAAGGCTCGCTTGTTTTTTTTTTTAATTATTGAACGTCTTAAATGCTCGGCCACAGTTGTCTATGGGAAACTCTGGATAGACATCGTTTTTATAATAAATGTAGGTACATCACCGCACCCGCATTTAGGTTAGGTTAGGTGTTGTAGTAGATAAATTTCGGATTAGATAAATTCGTATTTATTTAGTTTGGACACGATCATGTGAGAGAATATAGATGAAAAAGACCTTTTCCGTTTTCGTCATTTTTATTTAACACGGCAGGAATAAATAAAGCATAACAAAAATTGTAAAACAGCAAGAAAGACAAGTACCTACCTATTGCAGTTTTCAGTAGACTTAAAATGTCATATGTACCGACCACGTCAACTATACTTGATGTATTCTGTTGACTCACCTAATTATACCCCTTTCCATTTAAGAAAGACAATAGAATTAGTATGTGTAAGCCGTGCGTACGACGCACATTGTTTCGTTGTATTGGTGTTTACGGGTACAAAACAATGTGCCTCGTGCGCACGGCTTACACGTACTAATTATATTGTCTTTCTTAAATAGAAAGAGGGCTACTCGCAATTTAATAAGTAATTTTTTGAAGAAACACTTTTGGTTATTTTAATCATAAATCGATATTCGGCCGGAGACTATTGGCCGCTTTCCTCCCTCGCCCCCCGAGGCGCGGGGCCTCCGATGTCGCCTCACCCTTTGTCACTGATGTTATCTGACGTTTAAAGAATCTCATTATTTAAAGCTTACTCCGATGCCCTCCCTGTGTGGAGCCTCCCGCGAAGTAATTTGCGAAGGCACCGTCGCTGAGTACCGCGGCGTGGGCACCCATGTAAAGCTAACTACTGTTGATAAACGTCTACCGTAGGATCTTCCGGTCCCTTTGCGTTACATCTTTTCTTTGTCTTGCGGGATTTTTTCCCGACGTTATGTTTTACATCGCGTCAGATCACATCCCATTTGGGGAGAATTTCGAAAGTGTAACGCGGATAAATTGGATTCTGCTCCGAGCTGCAGTCCCCCGACGTTTGGGAGCGGAGGTTCACCTTCCATGACTCGGCGCAAACTGTCTTCTTCCGTTTCCTGGCACTCCCATTACTCATCAAATATTAAATCTGCAAATTTTAAGGTACTCTTGTTTCCCTTGAACGAGGAATAGCGGGTACGTAGCTCATCCCGTTTCTTTTTACATTATGAGGGTTTCTACATCAAGACGCATTCACCGTATCATCCAATCAGGGAGAAGATACACAAACCTTATTTACGTTGTGAATTATTTATATGAAGAATATTCCGTGGGCACAAAATGTTTCCAGGATTCCTTTATTCTCCGATATTCCATTCCCATGACCCGCAGCTCGGTATTGATAGTTTTAAAACTTTCCTCCCATTCAATTTGAACATTTAACGATAATATTTTTAACAAAATGAATTTTTGAACGGTTTTAGATGAAATGTTTTAGAATTATCGATTTGTAATAATAAATTATTTATTTATTATAATCACCATTACCACTAAAATCATCCATTATTAAAGAATTGAGACTCCTTAGAATATCTCATCTCTCAATATTTAACTAAAGTCATTTTAAGTGCCAACTTTTACTTGTCAAAATGAGTTGTCCTTTTCATTTTTCAATGCCATTTTTGGTATAATAATTACCATTTACTGAAAAAAATTTCCGTGAAAATGAAAATAAGTAAAAATAACACAAGTACAAACGATGAATGTTTGTATCGTATTATTGTACGAACATTTTTACCACGTGGAAAATTACACGCGTTAACTTCGTATGCCTACGACAATGGTTAAACAAAGACGGGGCAGTGTGAGCGAGCGAGACGGTTGCAATAACTGACCACCTGTAGAATGGCCTCATTGAAATGTTAACGCCGTTACCACCGCACAGAGGAATGTACAGAAAGCCGTATACGCCAAAACAAACCGAACCCAAAAATTGGGAACGTCGGAAAGGGAAACACGACCGCCGGGTAAAAAGAAAGATGCGAGTTTCTCAATTCCATTACTGTAGCTTCGCAATAAAAACACTTTTTTTTTAACTGCCGACATCCTGGACGAATTTGTGGGAAAAGTTAGTACGGGTTCGTGGTATGTTGGCAGTGTAGCTACGTGAACCGTACTACATAAATACTGCGGTCGAACTTTGTGTGAAAATTTGCTTTTATTTTCCAAGACAAGATGTCCGCCCATATTCTCTTCCACGAACTAGCCATCTAAGTGAATTAGGTACGGTTCGTGGAATAAGATAGGAAAGGGGTTGTTAACAGTGACTCTAAATACAAGTATAATGTCTAACATAAAACATTTTAAAATACTCTGATCAATTGATTGTAAATGAATAAGATCAGTAGCAAAGATAGCTACGTCCCTAGACAAAGGTCCAAAGATTCCGCGTATAACAAAACTTTTGCTCTAATATTTATTAATAATCTTTGATAAGTGTGTATTACCGAACACTTGGAAACATGCGTTTAGTTAATATCATGCTAACATACCGGATTAAGAAGCAGATCATCGCCATTTAAAATTCACTAGATAAACACTTTTTGAATGATTCATTTTATGTTGAGTCATTCAAAAAGTTATAGTGTTAAAGTAAATTTTATTATTTTTTGTGAACATGAAAAGAAGAGACAAGGGAACAATTTTTTTCTCACTATTAATGGATAGACAAGCAAAAATTTTATTCATATAACTTGTACCTATACAATATTTATTTCTATATTTTGCATTGGGGCCCAATTTTATTAAGTTACTCTACAAAGCACCTTTTTGTACGGTTAATCTTCATCTTTTCCTTTTACTGTACTTAGGTTTTCCTTGCACGAAAGCGCCAGGGCGCTCTGTCCTGAACTCTCTTCTGACTTGATGACTACCAAGTTGCTTAAAGTTTGTTCAACCTACAACCTCCCGTCAACCTCCAACACGGATGAAAAGGTTCAGCAAGCTCGAGAGAGATTTTAGCAATAGGCGAGTTGCCATCGGTGAAGTAGCGTCTTCTTTAAACGTCACACATGGTTCTGACAATCAAATTATGATTGCCACTGAATGATGCTTTGCGAGGTCGATGATTTTTCACAGAATTAAACGTGGTGCAAAAGGGCTTGATGATTTTTCACAGAATTAAAAGTGGTGCAAAAGTGGCTTCGCGACCAACCAAAAATCTTCTTCTTGGAAGGAATACGCAATTTCGTGAAACGCTGGACCAAGTGCGCTAACAAGGGAGATGACTATGTAGAAAAGTGATGTAAATGCCCGTACCTTTAAGCACATTAAGGTATGGGCACATTTGACTTACCCTCGTGTAGTATAGTTTTCACTACTCTGGAAATAGTTTTTGTGGTTTTTGCTGGATTTGTTTTTTTGCATGCTTAACCTTTTATTTACATTCACATGCACCAACAGTCGTGCTTCAGTGTCTAGATTTTATATCAAGGGGATAATTACACAGAATGAACAACTAATGACTTAATAAAAGAGCAATTACTCCTTTTATTTTTATAAAAGAAGAAACACAGTGTAAACTCGTAGCAGAAGTATTTTATTTAACAACTCAGGAAAATGCCATCTTCACTCATATTGTCGTGATAATTATTTTGTTGCTTGCGCCTTTATCTGCAGTACTGCAGCTATTGTACTCTGCCAGGAATGATTTTCCCAACGGAGCCCGGCGCTAGTTTGTCCTGATTTTTGTCAATGTATTGTGTTACCAAGAGACCGTAATATGGAAACATTAGTGTTCAGAAAACTTTCTAGGTTTCAGTAGGCAGCAGTTAGAAGGAAAATTCAGTTGAGACCTACCAAATTTATAACATATTTTTAACAATATTCAAATACTTTCATTTCTGTATTTACTCTCTCAAATGGCGTAAAGTATTTGCGTATGCGTTATTATTATCGTCGACTAGTCGAAACGTCGAAAGTATAACAAATGAAAAATCTTACAAATGTATGTATAAATAATACCGCTTTCCTTCCGGCATTGAATTTAATTATTTATTCGATATTTGATTCATTAATAACACAATAACGAAGTTCAATGTAAGGGCTTTGTTCTCTTAATAAGCTAAAATTATTCAAATCATTAATTATTAAATTTATTGAAATTATGTAGGAAAATATAAGTTCCTAGAACCTTCCCAATCCATTATAAGCTTTGTTAAGAAATTCCAATTAACGATATATTTTTCAGAAAAGCCTCGCATCCCAGCGCAGCGCAGCGCCGAGCCATTTGACGAAGGCTTCATTTCTGCGAATATTGGTTTACGTCAAACAAATTTAGTTCTAATAAATATTGCCGACATTTCTTCACGGCGTTTGTACTCGACCGGGCGTCTTTCAAATTGTCAAACGAAACGTCAAAACAAGTTGAAAATTCGCCGACGAAAGATTGAGAGGGCGCTTTTTAAACTCGGGCGTTTAATTTATGCCGAGGCAAATCTTTCGTTAAAGATTTCATTTCGTCTAAAACAACTTCTAACTTAATTTATTGCCATCGCTTTCTTTCGAGATATTTTTATTGTTATGAGTACGCTTTTATCTTTGTTCCAGAAACATTGTTAAAAAAGCACTCACGGAGAGCTTCAAATCAAAGCCTGCGCCGTAATACGGGGAGTTTCTTCCCCTCTGGCCCATTTTCCGTAGGACGCATTTCCACGGCCTTTAGTTACGTGAACCGAATGGACAACGCAACAGGAGTGGGGGGGCTTCCCGCCCACCCCGGCAAGGCGGTCAAGCACTTTTAAAATTATTACTCGGGCCTTCGCGGGCGGCAGGAATAAAATCCGAACAATGTGCAATTCACATTTCATGAGGGAAGCGGTTAGATATATTACGCGGTCGGCCAACAACGACCAGCCGCACTCGCCGTGGGTTCGTTATTCTACTTCACTCGAGATATTTTCGCAGAGGGAAGTATATATCGGCACACACAAATAGTACGGCGATGCACCCTAATACAAAACCAGAAATTTGCCTGAACAAATAATACCAATAATATTGTTTTCAATTTTGTTTTTATTTATCGTTTACTTCCTAAAGCCCTCGCAATAAGTTTGTTTATACACTCAAATATAGACCAAGTATCAACGAAACTCCCGCAACAATTAGAAGATTAAAAGAGCTCCTACTACCGAAACACTCGTACAATGTTCACATTTTGTCAAAAGCTGGACCCTAGCTTGTTTTTTTTTAAACAAATATGTATATTTTTTTAATTATGTAATTTACGCACTATTGTGATGTTGTAATTTTAGATAAAAGTTCTATGCTATTTCAGACAAATTAGAGGAGACAAAATAGAAAGATGTACAAAAAAATATCACTTTACCTACCCCTAGGATATTATTGGTTTATCGCAGTTATCCAGAATGGACATGTTCCAGGTTCATATTCTGGTAGTAACCTAATATGTTTTCGATAGATAGATTTTTATTGTATTTCTTTAAATTTGGTTAATATCTAATTTATTTAAGAAAGTATCCGATAGTTTTCACGTCTGTTTGGGGCTACGGCATTTTATTATATGAGAATAACCTAAACACGACTTCTTAGTCAAAACTAATCCACATATATTCAATTTTTATCGAAGCCATTCGGGATAAAATTAAAAAAAATATTGTAAATAAATTTTAGTGAAATAACTGTTAGATATATCGCGAAGGTGCGAATTTGTCGCTAAAGCGTACCTAGAATCGATCTTCAATTTACTCACATTCCTTTAGATACAGACTCGCCGACCGAATTCGGCGAAGGTGCGAATCTATCGCTACAACCTCCCTCGACCTTCGACATGCCTTTAGTCAACCGATACGTCGACCGAATTCGTATCCATGAGATAACGATTGAATCGGTTAAGCAAAATGTAGATATGAGTGTGCACTAATAATTCCTTATTGCGATGACTTTTTAGTGAAAATTATGTCAATTAGATTACCAATTCTTAGGTTCTGTAAAATTTGAAGGCGCAAATTTAACATTTGTAAACGTTAAAAAAAATATGATACTATAAATCGTTCATGTATATTTGATGATTTTCGAATAAGAGTAGAATATTAAATATTTAGCGATGCGTTTCTATCAGCATTCGGAGATATCCCAAATTTTAAAAATATTTACACAGATGAAGGAATTTCTAGGGAGCATTCGTCGATACATTTGTTGCCGAGTGGGTGCCTACGTAAGCGGAACTTCCCGTTTCCGAGCTGGGAATAAAAACGTTCCACATCAAAAAAGCCCTTCGATCCCCTAAACCAATATATAAAATGTGTCCCTTATTAAATTCTTTCATATTCAGCCAACCAAAATGCTCAGCCGCTGAATCCCCGTGAACAAGTGAGTGAACATTTGACATAAAGTTGTTTGAAATGTCACCGTTTGGGTTCACCAGATATGGGAGGGCCTTCAAAGCGAGCGTTACTTAATCCGTTCTTATTGCTAAGGTCATCGGGCCGTGTAATTTCTCCACTGCATTCTCCCACGACCTCCTCGGGCTTTGAACTACAGAACTACCTCGATATTTAATATTCATAGGATACGAGTCCCCGTTTCCCGGCCGCGGCGGGCGGGATTTATCGTGGTGAATTTTGTGACCCCAAATTTGTATGGAAACTCATAAAACATTGAATAATTTGCATTAATCCCGTTCAACCCAATTTGGGTGTTGTGAAATAGCTGGATGTAATTGCTAAATAAAGATCAGGCCGGTGTTAACCACCGAGGCTTACGTAACCCGGAGACTCCAGACCCCGTATTCGTGCGCCGCGACGCCGGCGTCGAAAGTATTTACATCGCGCTCTACACAGTGAGAATAGCACTTTCATTATTTCGAGGCTTAATTTCTCTTTTAAAGGAGTTTATTGCCAAATTTCTCAGCTTAACATGCAGCCCGTGTTTCAGAGAAAACTTACTTAGTTCTATTGTAAGAAAGATGTATTATTAAATTATTGTAAATCTTCGCGTTGTGCGCAAAATACTGGACAAATGAAGAATATTTATATTTATAAAGTTATTTATTTTATTCTAAAAACATTATTCAATATTCCACTACCTTTCGAGATAAAATAAGTGAATAATTTATATATGATTACTACCCTGGACAGAATATTATTTTTAAGAAATTAATCTCATTTTTATAATGCTAATTCATGCAACACTTATATTAAATACACTTTTCATTCATTTGATTCGTACAGATTGTTTATCCCAATTTTCATGCAAGTACACATTTACTCGTTACCGACAGTTTCAAATCTTAGAACGACCTCTTTTTCCGCTTAATTGAAATCGTCCCTCAACCCTCGCCGTCATCAACACCGACGACACTTTCAACTTACAGGTGCTCAATTTGACTAACTTATCTTTCGGCTACCTTCATTTCATTTACATTCCGCCTATTGGCTCGCCCGGGGGTCTTCAATTCAATTTGTACCCCGGGTCTCCTCTCCACTCCGATTGTGAAAACTCGATCGAGCCGGTTTGGCGGTAATCACCCCGAACCGCTCTAAAGCTACTCCCATAAAACAAACGAATGTCACGTGGCCTGTCATCAGCTGTTTCTGTTCCCGAAGGGGCGACCTGCACGGGAGCGCCGCTAACAAAAAATGGGATAAAAATAAGATAGTGAAGGATTCAAAGAAAATGTGATCGTCGGTCGACTACCTTTATTCGATTAATATTACATTTTTAAATGTGTACTCGAGGAATAATACTAAAGTTTAGTAAACTTAATTTACTATGGTAGTCCAAAAAATGTCGTTTCAAATTAAATTTTATATTTTCAACAAACTAAACTTAACACTTGAGTTCCGCATTTGTCAATACTATAGGTAAACTTAACAAATGAGTTCCGCATTTGTCAATACTATAGGTACATTCGAGATTCGAGAATGCACTCCTTCTCATCATCAGGTGATAACTGAGCTAACTACAGAGGGGTGAGACATATAAGGGGAAAGGGAGCTTAGTGACCCAGTGAGGGGGCTAACATTTTTTTTTTAATATAATAGAAACCTAAAAGGTTTATGGATAACATTTTTATATGATTCAGTATAGGAATACAATAATAATATAATTTAGATACAAAGTCATTTTTTTATTGTTGGTCGAGTTTTAGCATTTTTGTCACATCTGTTTTGAATTTGTCAGTGGTCAGTTGTTTGGTTGTGGCAGGTCGTTGTACAGTTTTAATCCGTTGCAAATTAGTCGGGATTGTCCTGTTTTTGTTTTGGCGTGTGTTATGTGATAGTTTTGAGCCATTCTAATGATCTTCTTCTTGAAAGACGTGGTGTTTTTCGTGTATTTTGTGTAATTTTATGTCTTCGTCTTGTATTTCGCCAATTGATAGTCTGTGAATGATTTTGAGTGTTTCGATTTTTGTAATGCTTTCGATGTTTAATTTTGTGTTATACGGTATACAGTTTCAGTTAGTGTTCGGTATTTCAGATCATAAACCATTTTTAGTATTTTGTTTTACTGTCGTTGGAGTCTGTTTAGGTTGGTTTTGCTTCCGGTTCCCCAGAAGGGTATCAAATATCCTATTCTACTCTTGACGTATGCCTGGTACATCAGAATTTTTATGGTCTTCGGTGTGATTTCATGTATTTTGTGGAGTAGGCTGGTCAGTTTAGTCAGTGAGTCAATTACTTTGTCTGTTTGAAAGGTCCATTTGAGGTGTCTGTCTATGTTGAGTCCTAAGTATTTAGTATTTTCTATTTCAGTGAGTGTTTCGTTGTGTATTTTTATGCCCATTTTGTGCGTTTTCCGTTTGGCCTCAAAGTTAATGTATTTTAGAGCATTTAAAGTTAGAATATTTATTTTTGTCCATTCAGTTAATATGTCTATGTCTTTGTTGATTCATTTTGTGGTTTCTATGTTATTATTGTTTTCGTAAAATATTCCGAGGTCGTCTGTATAGAGTATTATTTTGCCTCTGATATTTAGCTGCTCCAGGTCATTTACATATATTATATAGAGTAATGGTCCTAGGATTGATCCCTATGGGACACCATAGCTGACATTCATATAAGTACTTGTGGTTTCGTGTGGTGTATTGCTTTCTGTCTTTTAGGTAGCTGTCGAAAATATTTAGGACGTTGCCATTGATTCCGATTTTTGATAATTTATTAACTAGGGAGTCAGATATACTGTATTAAATGCTTTTTTAAAATTGAAAATGAGTCCGGTCACGCTTTTCTCTTCGTCAATTTTTGTCTGTAAGTAATTTAATAAATTTATCATGGCTGTTGTGGTTCCCTTTTCTTCTTGAAAGACGTGCTGTGTTTTCGTCAGTATGTTGAGTTTATTCAAGTGTTCGAGTAGTCTATTGGTATTACTTTTTCAAATATTTTACTACATACAGTGGGGTTTGCTTTGGGGTCTGTAGTTGCTGGCTTCGTCTTTTTTGCCACTCTTGTGTATTGGGTTTATTCTGGCTATTTTCAGCCCATTGGGGAGAATTCCGAGTTTCGTGTGTCTATTTATGAGTCTTGTGATGGTGGGTGTTACTGTGTCTTGTATAATTTTGAGTGTTGATGTTTTAATTTTGTCGTATCCGGGGGATGCATTTTTTTGAGATTTTTAATTATTAGCTTGATTTCTCTGTCTGTGGTTTGTCTGAGGTACATTGAGGCGTTTGTTTTTGGTTCTTGTGGTGGTCTTGCTTTTTCGGTTCATTGATTTGCATTGCTAGATTCTCTCCGACTGTAGAGAAGAAAGTGTTTATGGTCTTCACTATTTCTTGCGAATCTTCTGTGATAGTTCCGTCTTCTTTCTTTATTCATTTTATGTTGTTTTTTTAAATGTCTGAGTGGGATACAATGCTATTGACGATTTTCCAGAGTTTTTTGCTGTTACCCTCAGCATTGTTTAGTTGCGCACTATAATGATCTTTTTTTCCTTTTTTATGGATGTTTTTACGTCTTTTTGGCAATAGTTATAATATTTTATAAGTTCAGTGCCTTTCGTTTTTCATTGTTTTGTATGCTTTGTCTCCTATTTTAATCTTTTGGAAAATGTCTTTTGTCAGCCATCCTTCTTTAATACTGTTTGTATATTTTTTTGCTGTCTAAACTATTCTAGTGATAAAGGATCTACCTATAAACTCAGTGTGTGTATAGTACAAAGATTATTTTACTAAAAAATATGTGTATTGCTCCACAGAGCACAGAGTAACTGCCATATATATCAAGTAATAATATGACATTCACCTTTTTACTAAATTACATTTTTCTCCAAAAATACATCGAACCAAGCTTAGAAAAAACAATTCATTTTATAAATAATTTGCTAAAATTTTACCGATTTCGGACATTTAGTGAATATTTTTTAATCAATCCCAAAAGTATCTCTCAAACTAATGCCAATTAAAAACTACGTTAATTAAGAAAAATGACTTTTGAAGACAACACCACCTGTAATGGTAGGTACATTACATCCCGGGATCCGCACCCACGGACCGTATTCAACGAACCGACGACGAAATGACGTTCCCGGGTCGGATTGGAGACAAAAAGTACGCCATTATCCGGTATGAAAACGAAATGAAGCCAATAATTCTCCAAAGGTGGTTGATGTTCCGGCCCGCTGCCAGCAGACTATCTCTCCACTGCAGCTGCCTCGGATTTCGCTTTTGATGTGATTGAAAATGGCGGGAGCTCATTTTCGAAATCAGAAAATTTACGATCACTTAGATGGATATATTTTTACGACATTTCCATAATTTATCGCGATTCATGCGTGATTCTGTGGAACCTAATAAATGTTATCAATTATATTCAGCCAAAATAATTAGTAGCGAGGATTCAAGGTTTATAATTGACAGTTCAATGGATGTAAACATAAAATGTAAACATATTATTTTTATTTATATTCCTTACATAATTCTTATACTTATTAAATATTAATTACCGTAATACATGTTTTGTTGGTGAAGTTTTCAAATAAAATCTATTCATCCAGTGAAATAGGATTTCTAGCTCTACCTTTATATTTTTAGTTCCCCAGATAGTAAATAAGTATTTTTTCTACGCACATATATTGTTAAAGTATTAAAATCTATAAATACATAAAAAATCATCATACTCATTTAAAATCTTCGCACAAAATTTTTTAAAAATATGTCTTTAAATTAAAAAATAAAACCCGCAAGAAAATTCCAGTATTATTTCCTTCAGCGAGTAAATTCAATAAAGGAACAAGTTCAGTGATAAACTACAATCACCGAGGCTGTCTAGGGGTAGCTACCCCTTAGTAGTGCCTCCATCTGATCCGTATGCCTTGACAAGGGGCTTTATTCTTCCTCCCGTCCCTACTCGCCAGATATCTATTAGAAATCGTTAAATCCAACCTCAATTGCATCGCATTCTCTACCCTCTGTTGGAGCGCAAAGCAATCGATGTATTCAGTACCTACACACTGCTCTCGGGCGAGGGCTGTGTCAAGACAATCGATCTACAGGAGAGGTGAATCGATCAACGCCACAATGTTGCACGTTCGGTAATTTTATTGCGGTTCGCTGATTCTGTCGAGCAATTTTATAGTGTCAGGAGTTAAATAAATACCTATAGTCAAATTATATGGACCCTAAGTAATTTTTTGACACGAGCTTCAAAATAATATTCTACATACATCTATAATAGTCGTGGCTTTTGTTATATTTTAATTAATCCAGTTGAAAATATTGAAACCCTGTTTTTAATATTAAATTAAGTTTTTAATGATATTTCCGCATTCAACTTGCAAATATATTAGAAAGTTGAATGCATCAAATGTTTAGTAAATATGTATTTAATCAAAATATCTACGGTGTTTCCTCATTAGATGAGATATTTTACTGTAGCATGATATTTGTACTATCATAGTTCAAAAATAGGAACCATTGCATAGATTTGTTGTTTTCTCCATCAGCTTTTCCTTGTACCGCGGATGAAGTCAGCCATGTCCCTGCACCTGGCGACGAATGACGAAGCGCCGGCAGGAGGGTTGGACTGCATACAATGTTTTTACAGCCAATTGGTAGGAGAGCTCGAGAGCGCTTGTTTTATGGCCTGTCTGTTGCTTGTTTCATTAGTTCTCCTCGCATCATCTCTCAAGCGTTACTCAATCTTTCTGCGCAATCTTCATACCTCACTCTTTGAGAAAAAATACAAGATGCTCAAAGACTATGATTTCCACAATACGGCTTTCGATGTTTTCAGTAGAGTACGCAACGCACAGTTTTGCACGCCCTATTCTTACTAGTACCGATTGTTGTAGTTTACGTATTTAATCCTATTTTCTCTTTGAACGTTGTGTTTTTAAACTGATCATTTGTTTATCGCAAGTTTTTACAGTAGACATTGTTTAGCAACCCTAGAATAATAGTTGCCGGGATAACAGGGTGGAACGGAGAGCATCTTCGCCCCTCGCTAATACTGCCCCGGGTTCTGTATAAAGGAGTCTCTCCGAGCGAACGGTAGATGCCTCTGGAATCCCCTTCTAATTTTTTTTCCTGTCGGCGTACAGCCTCTGCCCCTCCCCGCCGCCGCCCGCCCTCCCTGCCCACGGTGTAGCGATAAAATTTATTTGTGCACTGCCTCGGAAGCAAACGTCGTACATATAATGGATGAATACGTACAATGCAGTCGATTAAGGCTAGATTAGCCAAGCGTATTATTGGCTGTGAAATAATGGGATCCGTATCGGTAAAACCTCTGCTACAACGCTCGAACGTAACTCTTTTTCGAGCACCTGAGATATTCATTTTAAATCTGACTTTTAACATACAAAATTGACTGCTGAGTTACGAAACACGATTGGAATAGAGAATTAAAACAAACTGTATTTATTAAATTATATCATTATATTAAATAAAAAAATACATGAAACAAATAATAAAATGACTGCTGTTATGCGTTTACTTACTCTCGATGTTGATTTATCCCATATAAACAAGTTTTTGTTTCAGATTTATTTTCGCTTGTCAACCTTTTGATAATAAATTAATGAGTAGAAATAATCAGCTATTTGTAATTTGTGTGGGTTTCACAATGCCTTGTAATTCTAGCACTTTTCATCAGTAGAGACGGTGTTTTAGATTTTTATGTCTATTATTAGAGTTGGTTACATTTTTATCCCCGTATTTTTACACTAAAAAATTATGTATATATATCTCAAATTGTAACCATTCACATGGCACTACTGAACAAATATAAATGAGTATGTTATATGTAATAAAATACGAAACAACAAACGTACAAGAACGTTGCTTATTAAAAATACACGGTCACAGTAAAGGCATTATTAATTGGATTATGAAATAAACTTATTTACCTATTACTCGCATATTATTACTTTCAAGTTCAAATACTCTGAATGATACATTTTTTATAAACTTACCTAAATTAAGTATATTCTTCTTACAGGGTGCGTCGTCCAGTCTTGTGGTGAAGTTCGCAGACACTGAGAAGGAAAGGCAACTCCGCCGCATGCAGCAGATGGCCGGCAATATGAGTCTCCTTAACCCTTTTGTCTTCAACCAGTTTGGAGCGTACGGCGCATATGCTCAGGTACGTGGGCTATCACAATCCTACCTGGAAAATATTTCTCTTCAAAAAATCAAAAAGCTATTTTAAAATATTTTATTTTTTATTCAAGCAATAATGCTTAAGAACAAAAAGCGATTTTAAAATATTTTATTTTTTATTTAACCAATAATGCTTAAGAAATAAATAACCAGTGCTTTGAGAAATCTTAGTATCGGCCATAACAGTCTATAATATTTACAGTGGAAATCTTAAATCTGAAATATTTCAGACGCGATTATGTGCGAAAACATGAAATGCAAACAGGTGTTTCAAACACATCATATATAATAAATTATTTCAAACTATACACACGTGTATTGCAAAAATAGCGTTGGAATAAAAATAGTGAGTAGCACAAATTCGTGTAAATTGTCAAATATCTCTCCAACTATATAATCCAAATATATGAGTTACACTGGAATATAATCGTAAACAATGCATCGTTAAACGTTTGTCAATGAAAAAAAATTCAAAAATAGTTCGAACATTTAATTTATTCAGCCAAAACCATAGAACTAAATATAGACCTGACCGATTTTTTTGGATTAAGTGTGTTTTAAAGGAAACATTTGGCAATGGGTAATAGTTCAAAGTTTTGCTGTGCCCACATAAAAAATATATATATTCCTGATATTTTAGCACTGAAAGAGACTTTTATTGTGACAATTGTTGAGAAATTACGAACGGACTGAATTGTTTGTTATAACATCGCAACTTGACCTAGTTTAACAAGCAAAATTCGTTGGAATGATTCGTATAAAACATACAAAGCTATCAAAGCAAAAGCTTTCTTGCCCCAAAGAAAATTAAACATTCCGAGGAAACTCAATTTCGTATTTAAAATTTCGTCGGTTTACGAATTGAAAATTTCCTTAGCCATATATTAAATCGGGGGAAATTTGGAAAGTATAAATCATAACTGGGTAATTTTAATTAAATAATTCCAACCAGTAAACGCTTTTGAATGTAAACTTTGTCAGATATTCAGTAAAAGATAATTATGGCCGCTGCAAGTAATTTGAATTTCAGTAAATATTCGCTGACGTTGAAAGGGAGATTTCTAGTTTCATTTTATAATAATTACTGTAATATCATTTTGAATATCCTCCTCGAACATTTTAAACTTTTCAAATGATGTAAATTTATTTTGATTTAAACTTAGCCCAACTCGTAAAAATAACTATTCGATCGGAACGCTTTCTTTTCAACTTGGAATTTATAATTATTTTCTATCGCTCGAGGAGGTTCCTTTATAAATGTTTAATATTTTTTCTGTATTTGTTCGTCAGCTGTTGAAAGCTTTGCCCATACTTTCCGAGAATCAAATCGAAAAAGAAAGCTTTGTTTTTCAATTCAGAAATCTATTTAGACATTTGAATGAATTTTTCGTAAGTAGTATTATTTGACTGAAGATTCGGAGAAAGCCAGCAATTTGTATATTCAATTCTTATAAAAACCCTTTTTTTTCATACTCGCTACTGTATATTACATTGAAGCCATATATTTATATTTACATTGTATGCATTTACGTATTAAAATATATTTGTAAAAGTAATATTACGGAGATGTTTTAAAAGTAATAATATTTTTACAAAAAACATTTTAGATAATAATAATTTTCTACTCCATATATCGAAGATGTTAATTTCTTTTCATTGGAAGTACGATGATTTACTAATATTTTGATAATTAAATTACGATAATTATTTTTAAAAATGAATTAAAATAGATTTTCATAAAAAGTATCAAATTATTTATGTTCTGTTTAAACAATGGGCAGAAAATTATTTTTAACATATTTTTTTAGAAATTTTCTTGTATCCCTTGTGAAAGGCCATTTTAAAAAATATATTAAAAAATGATAATTTTGTTTACTTTCACTATTTGTTTTAACGATTAGAACGTTTTAGATGCTAACGGATCATATTCAGTAATGTTATTAATACTAAACTTAAGACTAAAGTAATGCGTGAGGAGTGGGGTTAGAGTCCGGTGGATATGTGGGCGTGGTTATATTATTGATACTACTCAAACTCCATCTATTACGTCCCCTCTTCTGCGCCTAATATCACGCCCACACATCCACCGGACTAATCTCCACCCCACTCCTCACGCCGTTCTTTAGTCTTAAGTTTAGTATTAGCAACATTACTGAAGATGATGCGTCAGCATCGAAAACCTTATAATCGTTATAAACAAATAGTGAAAGTAAACAAAGTTATCATTTTTTAAATATATTATTTTCATCATGGCAAACACTTTTTGAATCCTCAATCCCCGTCTTAAAACTAATTTCATATCCCACACTCCATTTTGATGTAGTAGCATAAATATAATACATCATAGCAACAGGAAATTTCCATTTGACAATATCAGATGGCGCCCAAGTTTAACGCTGAGATGTGTGATGATGCGTGGTTGCAGCAGCAAGCAGCCCTGATGGCGGCCGCCACCGCGCAGGGCTCCTACATCAACCCCATGGCAGCCCTGGCCACGCAGTTGCCGCATGCCCTCAACGGCATGCCGAACTCCGTGGTGCCGCCCACGTCAGGTCAGACCTTCCACATTTATACCAAAACAATAATACATTCACAGAATAAATTTTACATGTAACCTCTCGGGCCGATGCCGACGTTTTGTGCTATTTTGTGCCATCCCATTGCAGGGTCCATCATCAGAGTTGATGTGATGAGTATGTGTTGATGTGTAGATTAAGTACTGGCTTGTAATACCGTACCGAAGTCCAGACACCGAGTGTGTCCAAGTTTGTGATAAGCTACAGATACACATGCTTATTTAGTGGCACGTGAGCATGCGCAGTATCGACCTTCTCTAGGCCTTGCTTATTAGTGGCATGTGTGTACGTACATTGCTAGTAACGAGCATGCCACTAGCCATACAACCGCCGGTTGATTTATGAGCATGCCACTAAGTGGCATGTGTTTCTGTACCTTTAGGCTAAGTACTGGCTTGCAGTTAAACATCGGTCAAAAAGGTCACATATACACGGCAGAATGTTCCAGAAAACTACAAACAGAAGATTCAACTTTTCTATTTGAAAATATCGATATATCCGAGACAATCATTTTTTTACTGCAATCATAATATAAATAAAATATATGAAACTCCAACTTTTCTGTTTAAAAATATCGATATATCGAAAACAAATAAAGCACTCGAATTTAATCGCAGTTATATTTAATTATGAAAGTCACTGAACACGAGCTAATTGGAGCAGTATTATGTAATTCTGACCAATTGCCTCTATCGAGGAACTTCCACTTGTCTGTGGGAACACTTTATTAAGTTTTTTAGAGTATTCGTACGTCTGTGATCGCACTTATTCACTATCGAACATCCGGTAGGTATGCTCGTAATGTATTCGCTGGCCGAACAGAATCACCACTTGTCGCTTCTGCGGGATCTGTTCCGTGTAGCGGTTGAATCGCCTTTTATATAGGAAATATCATTTCGCGAACTTTCGGGTATGATTGACTGACTTCTAAACCTTTATAGTAATTTCTAATGATTCTAAAACGTTCAAAGTGCTGGAAAATTCTCGATTATGTGTAGTTCTTTGCTTCTAAAGTCTCGTACCAATACATTAATTAGTATTAACTATTTGTAACCCGTCAAAAATGACGGTAGGGGAGGGTGGGGCGTGTTGTGACTAATTTATAAAAAAAGGTGTTGTGGAAGAATCTTTAATAATATCAAAAAAATTACATTTCAGTTGAAACAAACAATTCTTCACCTATAAAAAATTAGCATTTTTGACCATGTCACCAAAAGGACAACGCAACAAAATACGGTTTTTCAAAATATGGGAATTGTCACAACCTGCCCCACCCGAGGGGTCAGTTGTGACAAGGGTGGGGCAGGTTGTGACGAACTAATCGTCAAATATTGTTGAGTATTTAAGTAATTTAATTAACAAAACAAATGTTATGAACAATTAATTGTACAAGTAGTAACATGTTTTATAATTAACTATCAACAAATAAACAAAATTTGTACTCTTATTAACTCTGGTAAGAAAATTCTATAATCTATTAAAATTATTTTTTGCCGGTCAAACAAAAGTCATAAATACAATCTTGAGTGAATTCGTCCATTCCAGCACATAGCTCATTACATCATCTCTGGCATTTTATGCACCTCACCCACCTTTTACCCGAAATATCATTAGAATAAGGGTTTTTACAAGCAATGCATTGCTCATCTTGGTTTGCATCGCTGTCATCAGTTTCCATGATAGGTGGCTCCTCTTCAGTCTTGCTGGATGAAGACGATACTAGAATTCGTTCATTCACTCCAAAAGTCTCTTTCTTTGGTAGTTTTTTCTTTATTTCCGCTTTTGATTTATTGGGTGCTTGTTTTTTTTTAGTTCCTTTTGTGATTTGACTTTCACATCTTTTCGCCTTTATTTTCCTTTCTTAGATTATCGTCCAATTCTTACTTATTTTTTATTGGCGTGCCAGTTAAAATTACGCGTTATATTTTCTTTCTACTACGTAGGTTCTTTCTTGGATTAGCTTTAGGTAATGGCCGGATTTGCTCTGGTGTTCAATTGTGTTGTTCAATTTTCGTGAATTTTGATCGTATTTTGATATGCATTCTCATATGCAAGCTTTTTCGCATCAGCTGTGGTCAAACCATAATAAACTTTGCTACATTTTGCAATGTAATCTCCAAGTTCTTGGCATGGGTAAAAATTTGTCCCGGGTTGCTTAGAATTTACAAATGGAAGGGCTTTTTTCCAATCTATGAATCGTTTTAGTGTCATATATGACAATTATAATTGACACCAAAAGACACCGCGGCTTTTCGAAGAGACGTTTGTAGCCTCTATCTCAGCAGCAGTGAGTTTATAAACACTTTCGGGAATTTCACCCTTCTTCGTTTTTTTAATGTAATTTCGTACCATTTTGAATACTTGAAGAAAACGAATAAAAAAAGTAAAGTAAAAATAATAATAGAACTGTACAGTTTCACATCTAATAATTGTTTTATTGAAAATAAATTTTTAATTATTTCGAAGGGGCTAGTTGTGACAGTCACAACTAGCCCCCACATTTTTGTAACAACTCGCCCCATACGATCATTTTATATTAAAATGTCTACGAAAGTGAATTTATTTACCGCAAGGTTTTCCTTTATTGCTGATAATACAGCCAAAAGACACAACATTTGGTAAATAAAATGTAAAATAACTCACCTAGTATTGGTTAAACAACAGAACACTTGGAATCAGTGCAGAAAAAGTTAGTTTAGTACCTCAAAATCAAACTTTATCATTTAACTTTATTGAAATCAACCGCACGGCTCCAATATTTTGATAGCAACTGACGCTACGGAGTTCACATGAAATGAATCTATGCGGGTAACGCTAAGTCAAATGGCACGAATTTTAAACGCCTTGTCACAACCTGCCCCTGTCACAACACGCCCCACCCTCCCCTACTTTTAAAATTTCGAAAAAAACATTTTACTATAAAGAAATTACGAACGTTACACAAAGTTACGGGGACAGACAGACAGACAGATGAACGGACGGACAGACAGACAACGAAATTATCATAAATATTGGGATTTGGTTCAGTTTTCAAGTTCAAATTCTAGGCCTACGACTTACTTTTGACAAGTGAAGGGTTCAAATGCAAAACCGTCGCTTGGAAAAATACGAGATAGAGATAAAAGTGTTTGCAACTGCTCGTCTAACCTGAATAGGGCTTGCAAAATGAAATTACTTTTATAATATGCATCTAAAAAGTCTCGAGGGGCAGTTATCGACTGGACGATAATTACTTTCAAATAAGTGAGTCAATCGCATCTGGACGATTTTGCATTTGAACCCCTCAAATCCTCGCTTCAAATTAGAGACAACAAATAAAATGGGAAATAAAATGTTGTCGAAACTGCTGTCGGTGTATATAAGGCATACTATTTGCTAACAGGTCTGGCGATAGGTACCGGCGGAGGCCAGCCACTGAACGGCACGCTGCCTTCCCTCCCGTCCCCCACCATGCCCACCTTCAACATGGCCGCCCAGACCACCAACGGGCAGCCGCCTCCGCAGGAGACCGTCTACACTAACGGCATCCACCAGACCTTCACAGGCCGTAAGTATAGTGCACTAGCCATATCTTCGTATATAGCCAACAAATATAAAAAACGGCTGTTACTTAATATATTTCGCAAAAAATCGTGCGCCTTCTGTCGTCAGTGGCCAGTAGGTACTGTTAGGCACAATTATTACTTACTTACCATCACCCCGTTTCCCCGCGGAGGTAAGCAGAGGGGATGGGACGCCACACTCTTCTGCCCTGACACACAACTATCGCCTTATCCACATTAACACCGATTGTTGAGGCTTCTAACAGGACCATCTTCCAGCATCCAGGGGCGTGCAGTGAAAACAAAAATCGTGACTTTTTCCTGAGCATATTTTTTTAAAAGAAGCCGAAATAAGAGATTTATCTCGTAATCCCTATTCATATCACAATAATTTACATATCATTCAGATTTTAATATTTCGTATTATTCTACCGGATAAATATTTAATTTACATTTTTTTCAAATAAATATTTAAATAAAAGTCACGCTTCCTATTCTCACTGTCAACACTTGCGTCAAATATCTTTCTTACTATTCATTCGCTCAACACGCCCAGACATGCCAACCCTTTTTTAATTCTATTAATTTCTTCTATTAATTACATTCTTACCTAATTTCTACATTGTCTATCATAAATTGATCTCAAAATTAAATATCGGATTTAATAATTTCACAAATAAAAATTAGTGATAATTTTTTAGCTTGAAGTTATTTCAAATATTGAAATTTAGAACAAGCTTATGTCACACATATTTTGAAAGCAATTCTAATACATTTATAAATGAGTTAGTTGGGGATTTTCCATCCGTCGCTTTGTGCATCGCGTTTTCGTTCATCGATACGAGGAGTCCTGATAAGCCATTCGGCAACTTCCTTTCTATTCAAGAGTTGCCAGGTCCGTTTCCCGGTCGGTTAATTTGATTGACCGCCTTAAAATTGATTATATTCCATCACCTTCCATTCTGTTACCAACGAACGGTGGACACAGCCGTGTGTAATATAGCCATTTGTATGTATCTACTACGGTGTAGACAATTATGAGATGGACAACGGCTATGAAAATTTCAGAAATGTTCTATGTTTCAGATCACCCCGAGCTCATCTCCGCGGTGCCGGTGACCGCCCAGGGGCTCCCGAACGGCGAGGCCGCCCTGCAGCACGCCGCCTACCCCGGCATGCAGCCCTACCCGGGAGTCGGTGAGTCCTAGCTCCCAAGGCATCATGAGTGTTGTGCTCACTGGCCAAATGTTCAAATATTTAGTACCTACTTCTTAATTCACATTCATATTCGTCTTGCAATAAATAGATTCTCTTATTTTTTTCAATAATTTAAAAACAAAAACATCGGCGTTAGTGCGGAACACAACACGTAAGATTTGATTTACGATGCCTATACGATCCACATTTTTCTCACTTTTAATAAATATTTTGTAAATATCGATCAACAATATTTCGTTATTGTAATTCGTCGGAATAAATTCAACGCTAATTATTTAAAATTACAACAACCATAAACCAAACTCGTTAAAAGAAAAGTCCTCTTTAAGGCGGCCGTTAAATTAAATTAATTTAATAAAAACAGTAATGTGGGAATGTATATATACATACCCAATTTTTAAACCATTATTCATAAAGGTAAAAGAATCGTAAACCTTTGAATACGGTATGTTTTCTACATATTATAATCGTACCGTACTAACCGAGATTGTTATGGATACCTTAGTAAAACATTGGCCCTTTGATGTGTGCGATGCTGAGTTGTTTCCAAGTGGAATAACATGTTTTTCCCTTTTTATTCCACATTAAACTTTATGATTTTTTTGTGATTTTATTATCGTCTTGTGGATCGTCATAAATGTTCAACATAAATAAATATATATAAGTGTTTTGCACTCGTATTTACGTTTCGATGTCGTAAATTCGGTTTATATGGTTGTATTGCTATTCCATACGACAAGCGCGGTTCTAAATGGCACAAAGAAAACATCAAACTATATGGGTTTATTGATATTCGGTTTAACGACAATAATGTGGGCGAGATTTCATTTAATAAGATACCAATACGCCAGTTTTATCATCAGATCCACGGTACATTATACGGCTAAACTAAAATGTGGTCGGATAAAATGTAAACACACACTCAGTGGCACAGTAAATTTAACTATGTGTTTGCTTAGTTCATGCTAAATGTTGCATGTTACCATAGTAAAAGAATATCTGTAAAATTATGGTCACATCGCAAACTTTGGATTACGGCACTTGATGTTTATAGCGGGGTTTTAGCACTAATTATACTCAAATTTCATATTGCATGCTCAGTGTCTATTAAAGTATTTAATGAATACCTTTGTGCTTACTAATTGAAACAGGTGCAAATAAGTTTGTTCCAAGAAACAAACAACAAATCGTGTAATTACAGAAATTTTAACTTTTTAAATTCGTTCAAAAATTTGACCTATATTATCGCCAAGCGATTGTGCTAAATTTTCAACGCAAGTTATCTGGTGAAAAATTAAAATTAAAAAATATTCAGAGTGTAAATGGCTAAATTCGAGAATATTTAAAAACTAAATCAGCTAGCGAGTAGTCCATTTGTATTTGTATGAACCATGATATTGGACTTTTTCACGCTGCATACTTTCTACGCCTTACGTCAATGATCACACTGTATTTCTAAGTATCGAAAGGTATTTGAGAATGGCCAATATTTTTTTAATGAATTTGTAATATCATTAAATTGATGAGATTTATTTATTAACTTTTTTATATTTACGTGTCTATATTTGCTAATTTGTCAACTTTTAAAATATTCGTAGAGAATTCATAAATTCCTCCGTCGGCGCCCTTCCTAATTATGTTAATAGCCCGGGGGCATTTAAATTTTTCAAGCCGGCGGAGGCATCTTCTTATCGGCTCAAATTGTCGATAAAATTACATTGAAAAAATATTTCGAGTAAAAGAATTTGTTCGAACCCAAAAAATAATGATTAATAAATTCACGACGAGGCCGCGAATTCCTTCAAAATTGTTAGTCTCGCGAGGGGAATTTTTAAAAAATGACAAATCGGCTTTGTGTTAATTGTGTGTGATGTGCACGATGAGCGAGTCCCGACTCTTGTTACGGTGTCATGATTGTGATAATGTTCGGCAGCATATCCGGCGGTTTACGGCCAGTTTCCGCAGCCCATCCCGCCGCCCCTGTCCACCATCGCTCCGGCCCAGAGAGAAGGTAAGTTGAAGCCCGAGACTCCACAGCACGCCTAGTGCAAACCAAAACGAATCCATTCATTGTTGTGTGTACCTGTACTGCATAAGGTGCACAAAAATAGCCTTACACTCTTACCTCGAGTAACTTCTGCCAAAATAATCATCAAATGATATTCCCGGGAACACTTCCCAAAAATCTAAAGATGCAATCCGTATTCGAAAGGAAAAACGTAAAAAATCTCATATTGAATTAGGAGTTTGAATTAAGAATAGAATCTAAAATAAATATATTTCAGAATGATATTAATATGAGGCAATACGCTATTATCAAATTTGTAATAAAATTCCGAGATTCTGCTTCTTTTAGTCAGTAACTTTAAAATTTTAACAAACACAGAAATATATTAATTTCTTTACGACTTAATGGTTTTATTCAAAAATATTTAAAAGGCGCATGCCGTAATAATATCGAAAATGTTCAAGTAATGTGTGCAGATTCTAAATCGTTTCAGAGTACTCAGTATTTCAGCAAAATCGTAGATATTCAGGGGTTTTGAAACTGATTTCAAACATCATATTGAATAGAGAAGGTGGTTGTAGAAGCGGTCAGTGGAAGATTTTAATCATAAAATATTGATCATCCTTTATATTATATAAATTCAAGTGGAATTTTCCAACAATTGTCTTTCTATTTGTAAGATATTTTAATTGCGTTTTAGTCCAGTTGTACCGCTGACCTGTAAAATACCATGTTAATCGAATATTTTGATGAAAAATCTATTAATTATCTCCAATGTAATATATTATTTTCACAAACTGCTTGAACATTAAAATTTGAGTATTTGTAAAAATTGTCGCCTCATAAAATACTGAAGAATAGGTATTTTATAATATATTATTACTAGACGTTTCAATTTCACGATACTTCTATGATTTCAAATAAACAAAAAATCTAATTTCGATTATATCACAGCAAAATCCACGAATTTGTAAATCATAACGGGGCAAAGAGATAATTAAATTTGCTATTTTTTCATTCAGTTTAAGAATTATTAAAAAATTTGCGTATATTTCTATCAAAATCAATCAAGCTATATATTACGTATAAGTTTTCAGAAAATTTAATCGATTTAAGTATTGTACATTTTAATGGCAGGGAAAATTCTTGAAAATAGACGTTATTTTACCTTCACTACCAGGTACCAGCTTTTCAAAAACATGGCTAGCTTAAGTCTTCGGTTAGAAAACATTGAAAAAACTTCGCTTTCTTATCAAGCCTCCGCTCCAGCCCCGAAATATTAATTTAAAGTAATTTTCACTAAGCGGAAGGAAACTTTTTGATGACCTGAATTGGTATTTGACTCGGCAATGAAGGAAATGTCTACCGATTGCTGATTTTACGTGAGACAAAATTTTAATTAAAATTGAATTAATAATCACTTGGGTGAAGTTTAACACGTTTTGGAATAGAATTTAAAATTACAATAATATCACTTCGTGTACACGTTTTGCCTTTCAAATCGTTTGGATTGACATTGCAATGAATAAAAAAAATAATTCATGGAAATTTTTATTAAGAGACCCTCCCTCTTCCTTATTTTCGACCGAAAATATAATTTTTGTGATATTTAATTGCAACATTATTTATTGTTGTTTCGATGTTTAATTAGTTGTATTTTGTGTGGTTTCTTCATGTGCATATTGTTTATGTGTGTATTTTATGTGTTCATATATAATAAATGTTATATATTACAAACGTAAATATAATATATTATTGGGTACCGAACACTAGTGGATTTCTTTAAGAGTAATCTTTGAAAGTAATTAAGCTTCCTAAAACCATTGAACCTCATACTCGTAAAAGGAAGAATATTTTAAAACGTGTTATGAATGTGATTTATTATAAATTTGAATCAAAGATAAAACAAGGCGATAACGATATTTTGGTGGAAAATCAATTTAATGGGAAATTTATAAAAAAGAATAATCGGCCGTATTCTGAAAATAGCAATATTGCTATTTCGGTATATTGACAGTTATTATATAACATTCAAATGCCGTCATTGTTGACGTTTTAAGTTTGACAGGTTTGAAATTAATAAATTCAGTCAATCAGAAAGCTCTAAAACATAAACAAACGTTAAGTTATTCAAACCTGTCAAACTGAAAACGTTAAAATTGGCGGCATTACAATGCTATACAATAACTGTCAAGATACAGAAATATCAATATTGATATTTTCAAAATATGGCCGAATAGTATACAATTTAAAATGTGTAAATAAGAGTTTTCCGAATCGGGCTATAAACACACAATAGGAGACGTAAAAAATCATTAGGTAGGTACTGTTAACACAAACTATGAACTTTCATTCTCATGATCACAAAAAACTACATTTCACATTTTTAATTTCATTCTAAAAATAATAAATTATATTTGTTTATATAATAAAAGATTATAAAATTGTATTAAATGTAATAAAAAATAAAAATTCAGATGCAAGCCCCCAAGCAAGCGTGAATAACAGTTAAACGCATTGTTATATATGTTTAAACTACAGACATACATAATTATACATGTATATTACGTGTGCTATACTTTTGCCGAACATAACACACAATGCGTGTAAGTGTTATAATCTTATAACTTTTATTACCAATTTCCAGTTGTATTCTGCTTGATTTTTTTTTTACCCAAAAGAATGAACGCTGTAATTTTTTAACTTTATTCCGGCACACATAGGTATATTTACCTAATACATCGCATATTATACTGGCAATATAAATTATTCATGGAATTGAAACATTTACTGAATACCACACTAATTCTAAAATAAATAGGTACGTACTTTTAACACAAACACTAGATTTTGAATATTTCATTAATTTATTATAAAAATAGTATTAATTTTTTAATACACAAACAAAGTACCGACGCTAGTTGGTTATGTTTTGTGTGTTTAATACATGCATTTAATATGTAAATTTTAATCGCATTACGAAAATTTCGCAAATAATTTTTGTAAGGGATCCTTAATTCAATAGCCCCACAAACTCATTGAAACTCCCAGCAACGGTATACAGATGGTTTTCGGCATGTTATATTGCGAAGTTATACCACACACGAAATACGGCATTGTCTAAAGTACTGTGTTTCGTGTTCTATTTGTTAATAATAATAAGAATTGATTATACAATGATTTTGTCGATTTCAACAGAAAATTAACGGTTATCATATTTATATTAATAGGAAAAAGATAAAGTTCCATATGAAAATTTTATCTGATTTAAGGTGGCGATTAGACCACAAAATATTGTTATTAAACACATGGAAATAAAAACACTTGTTTTTTTTAACTACCTTTAACTTTAATACCAAGTTCTACCTTTTTAATTTTCTGAGACGCGTTTCGCCTTATGAGGGTAGGTATTATCAATCGATTGATAATACCCTCATAAGGCGAAACGCATCTCACAAAATTAAAAATGTAGAACTTAAATATATGTGTGATAATGGAGTTGTATAAACTTACCTCCGAAACAATAAAACTGTTATACTTAAGCACCCAACCCTAGATAATAAGCACTTCATGTTGGTTCCCTAGACGGATCTTGTGAGTTCTTTAAAGATTTTCTTATGTTCCCAGGCTGCTCGATTTCGGGGCCTGAGGGCTGCAACCTGTTCATTTACCACTTGCCTCAAGAGTTTGGGGATGCCGAGCTGATGCAGATGTTCCTTCCGTTTGGTAACGTCATCAGCAGCAAGGTCTTTATCGACAGGGCCACCAATCAGAGCAAATGCTTTGGTATGTTTTATCTTATTTATACCTACCTACCTATTTTACTTTATTGGATTTTCATTCGTGCTTCTGCCCCACTGCATCTTAAATTCAGATGACGTTGCGCGTGAATATAAACAAGCATGTCTATTAAATAAAAATAAGTTATTCAGAATGACGTCGTGTACCAAAATTTATTATTATTTACCTTTAGAGAAGGAATGGTGATGAATTGCGTATTCGTATGGGTGTTTATTTCTTACAAAAAAAATTGGCTTCTATAGCAAGTAAAGATACACAAGTGAAATGACAGCGTTAGACTGAGAACACACATAGCGGAAGGTCCTCCCGAGACGAGAGCGTAGCAAGGCCGGCAGCCGGCTCGCTGTGGAGACTTGATTACAATGTAACATGATCTAGTCTCCACGAGCCGGTTTAACATGTGTTTTTGCAACACTGAATTGGGTTAAATATGCAGGACACTGAAATCGTGTTGATTCAGCATAAATCATTTCCCTACATACTAATGTGTTACATAATGGCGGTTTCTCATACAAAGGGTTGTAGGTTCGATTCCCGATGAGGTCGCAATATATCTTATTGGTGATTTTCGCAAGCCTGGGTATTTTTGTGATGTATTTTTCACTTCACTTTTTAACTAAGCCTTCTGGACCTATTGTAGCGTTAGAAATTAAAATAAAATAACCTAGTGGTACCAAACCAATGGCACGCGCGCCCAACATTGTGCGCAGGAGAATTTTGTTGGCACGCAACGATTTTTTAATAATCTATTTTACAACAAATAAGAATATTAAAAAAATATTTAATCTATTCCTGTGAATAATATTCCATAGTGAATTTTATTCAATCAAAGAAGTGAAATAAAGAACTAACAGATCAATTTAAAAATTCAAATTTGTTGTTACTGACTCTTAGCTGTATTCTTTTTAATAAATTGAATATGGTTTTAAAACTATGTATTAATTAGTAGAAGGTAACGATTTTTTTATAAAGCATTTAGCACATTTTTAAAGAAATACATTTTTAAAAAATGCAAACTTGGGTTTTGCTTACCTCAAAGTGTAAATAATATTTTCTATTCAAAATTTAATGAAGAAGGCTCCATCAAAGTTTTTTCTACTAGCTGTGTGACACACTATCTAATTTATGGCAATTGCTGAGCAGTAAAAGTATCGTAGCCCAAATATTGTGTCATTGGATAGACATGGGTACTCATTTGTATGTACGTTCGATATTTTATACTTTTATTTTTTTTTTTAATATTTTTAATTGATTTTTTCTGCAAAACCCTTAATTTTACCTTGCGTAATCCCGAGGTTCCGCGGAACACCATTGCGGAAACGCTACCCAGACCAATAGTGGCCATACAATCGTAACATGAACGCTTTTCATGAACCATTCTTATGTACCAAAAATTAGTCACTCACCATTCGCATTAGTGTATGAAACTTTAAGAAAAGTTGTGCAAATATCTTATGTGCCAGTGGCATACAGTCAGTATTTGAAATAACCTGTACTTAAATAAAATATGTATCTCGTATCATTCCGATCACAATTATTATCATATTATTCAGACTTTAATATATCATAATATTCTAAACCCCGACCCAATAGGATAAGGGGCAGAAGAAGAAGAATAAGAAGCTTTTTTCCAAAATATGTGTTAACGCAGAACTCTCGAACCAATGTTTTGCATGCACCCGCTGTGTACATAACTATCCCCAATTTGTATGACGGTCAATGAACGAACCGTAAACTCTTCCAGGTTTCGTCTCTTTCGATAACCCGACATCAGCCCAGGCGGCTATCCAGGCCATGAACGGCTTCCAGATCGGGATGAAGCGGCTGAAAGTCCAGCTGAAGCGACCCAAGGATGCCAACAGGCCCTACTAACCCCTTCCCCACCCCCCGCCGTCTGTTGGATCGGCACAAGCGCAACGGACAAATTCTGGAAACATAGGTAATTTTTTTATGTATATATTTTTAAAACGATTTTTTTTAAATCAAAAATTACCCACACCAATAATAATTTGCTGGTCAATTTCGTAACTATAAAGAGTCCCCGTGTATACAGGGTTATTTGGAAAACAACACGATATTAGGTCATGGCTGCTTGAATATTTTCGACTTGTAATTAAGGCAGGAATATAGTCCTGCGAGTAATATATTCCAAATAACCCTGTATAATATGTACTGCGTATTATGAAATATTTTAATAATATTATGGACCACACGGTTTTATCTATTCAAGATGTAAGAATATCTTTCTACTATAGACGTTCCATTATAACTTGGCGTGCGAGGGAGGGCGTCCCTGTCGCGTAACAGAAGTTGTCAGGGTGTAAATTTATTACACAATACATAATGTACAGAATGTCCGGTGACTGGTGTCGTATTAAATACAGAAATTTGGTCGGACAGCACTAAAGAAACCATGCAGTAATGATGGCCATTCTATCTGTCAAACTGTCAGACGGTAATATCGGTCCATTATTCGCTTTTTCAGCTTCGCAAAACTTTAATACTTCATTGGCAATTGTTCTTGCACCATCCCGGACTGTTTAGGATGTTTTGGACATAATAATTCAGTGTATATTGGTAATCAAGATGTCACAGCTCCTGACCAAATATAAAATTGAACTAAATGACAGGGCGTGGTGTTAGCGCCGGGTGCGGGCGGGGCGGGTTTTAGTTCCAAATTCGCCGCACGCCAAGTTACGTTGGGCAAGCAATAAAACAGTTAGAATGGTATAAATAAAACTGGTCTCTTGTCTCCTATAGTATTCGTCATTTTTAGGTATTTATGAGCCTTACGGGCATTTATGTGTGTGTGAAAAAATCCTTCGCTTTACTGCAATTTACCTTTTGCAGCGAGGTCCAGTTTTTTGGTCCCTGAACTGTATACCTACAACGATACTGTTTTCACATATATCATGTAAGAAATGTTTTAATAAATTTTTAAAAATTAATTTTCTCAATGTGGCGCTTTTTGAAAATTATTCTATATCGGTGCCTTATAAATAAGCATATTCCTTTCAGTGATTAAATTTTTTTGATTAAAGATGACGAGCTGGATATTAACATAGGGCATTGAAACTCGTATGCGAATATTCGGATCTTTTCGGTCCTCCCTCAAGTATACGATAGGTCAAGGGTCATAAAGGTTGATTGATTTTCTACACACACGTGTAAATGTCCGGATCCAGCTTCAGATATGAATAACTGTAAGAACGACAGGATGGGCAACAATGCAATTTGCAGTTTCCAATTATCTTTTTCGTCGCACTACAAAACACCACCAGCTTACAATTACGTAATAGAGATTTTATTAGAGTTACGTTCAGAGAAATCAGATGATTTTCCTTATAAATGTATTAATTCATTCAAATCTTCACAGCGTGGGGAACAGGTTCATGTGTAATGTGGTGTAGATAAATATAAGAGGTATAACAGAGCTAGTTCACTATACTTTACAGGTAGATAGATTCCTGCCTAAATTAGGAGTCGAAGTTGTTCAAACAACCGTGTCCTAATATCAATAGTTATGGAGATAAGCGTCTTTGAATTTGTAATTTTTTAAATATTTTTGACCTCTGTAAAACGTTAGACAATCAAACACAAGAGAATCGAATAAATAATTTTATAAATTCAGCTGCTTTACCTAATGATGGTAATAAATTATAAATACGCATCAAAATGGTTAAATTACTACTTACAACTTAAGTTCTATAAAATGATTTAAACTTTGCATAAATTCGAATCACATATTTTTTGAAATTTTTAATATACCTACCTACGATATTGCGACCTGCGGTTTTACATAAAATAAGTCAGAAATATCGGAAAAAAATGCAAATTTTGAAGCAATTATATTTTTAGCTATTGATATTAGGACATTGTTGCTTAAACATTTTCGATTCATAATTTAGGCAGGAATCTACCTGTTCAATTTTGTAAACATTGTTTTGTTATGAAAAGTTACCCTGTACCTATAAGTATTAAAATATCACATACATAAGGATTCTTTCATTGTAATATTATATTACGTAGAATGTGTAAAATGCAAATAACGATATCATATAAAACATTATGTGTGGGGTACGAAGGCAAAGGCAACAATATCCAAAAAATAAAAAAATGTTTTGAATGCCACCAAGTATTATCTACTAACATATTGAATTCCAGATTTTTATGTTATGTCTATACCTATAAAACTCAATGTTTGTCTATCTGTTTTCTATACAAATCCACACCGCTTGACCAATCTGACCCAAATTATGCATACATATTATTTAGGACCCGCAGGGTAATAAATGTAGGCGACATTTCATCTCTCCCCTTTACCCCTCCCCCTCATCCTGATATATTTTTCATGTAAATCTGTATCAAATTTTGCATACTTATTCTTTAGGACCCGGTGATACTGTTAGCAACATTTTCCCCCTGCCCCTGATATATTTTCTATACAAATCTACACCGTTTGACCGATTTAACCCAAATTTTGCTTACTTTTTCTATAGAACCCAGCGGAAAACTAAGGCCACATTTCCCTCTTTCCTTTACCCACCCCCTCCCCCTGGTAAATTCTCCATACAAATCTACTTCATTTGACAGATTTCAAACAAATTTTGCATTCTTATCCTTTAGGACAAGACGGAAAATATAGGCCAAACTTCCACCTTTCCTTCACCCCACCCCTTCCCCCTAGTAAATTCTCCAAAAAAAATCTACTTCGTTTGACAGATTTGAAACAAATTTTGCATACTTACTTATTCTTTAGGACAAGATGGAAAATATAGGCAATACTTCCCATCTCTCCTTTACCGTTTGATAGATCTGACCATAAATAGATCTAAAGCATAATTTTTCACAATTATCCTTTAGAACCCGGCGGAAAATATTAACCACATTTTCCCCGTCCCCCTTTACCTCACCTTCTCCCCTCGATATATTTACTAAACAATCTAGTCATTTTAATATTGATAAAACAAAAAGAAATTTTGAAACTAGGGTTAAAGAACACATCAAAGCTTTAACTATAGCTAGACCGCATTCAAAATAATGTGCGCAAAAAATATGTGTGTTGTTACGATGCAAAAAATGAACACAAAAGAAGTTTTTCTAGTCAATAAGTAACCATTTTTAAATTAAAAATTATATATTTATTTGGAATATCATATTGGGGCTTGTAATATGGGCTTGCCAGGCAACTTTCCTCCCCGCTTTCTTCTTACCGGGCAAAGCAAGGAATGGACTTTTGATTGTGGTCGACCTTTAACAATGTTGAGTCGGATTTTGCAAAACATTTAATAGAATATATGACCATACATTTAATATTAATACAGGTTTAAAATTTTTACATATTAGTTATAGGATCCCACAAATAAATAATTTAGAAATACTTGAAATTAGGAAAGTGTTAATATTAATTCAAATATAATAAACAACCAGACAAAATTTGTGCACAACCCACTATTGAATATTTTTCTACTTAAGATTCCACCCCCTTCAGATGATATTCCATAATTAATACCTACGACACCGCCCCCCTTCCTCTCACCAACCCCTTCACCGTAACACACTTGCATGGTTTAACTTTTTCAATTTTAGAACACAAACAATCCCGAAGAAGAGAACATTGTTCTCGAAACATGTAGATTATATAATCTAATAAAGTGGTGAAAACAAGGTGATTTGTGTTTTACTTTAAATCTTTTTAAACCATTTGACAGACCTGACCCAAATTTTGTATACATATTCTTTTGGACACTGGAAAACATAGGCCACATTTCCCCACTGGACATCCCATTCATCCCAGTCTAGGTTAAATGAAAACATTGTTTTTATTGGAGGTTTTGCAAAACAATGGAACCTTTGTTTCCCCCATCAATTTATTTTTAAATCTTTAATCCGGGTAACGCCAGGTACGAACAGCTAGTTTCCTATAAATTTATAGGCTATCCTATAAAACCTCAAATTCACTACAATATAAATTAGTAATCCTCGATGACAGCAATAATTTTTTTGGATAATGCTGCCTTTTCTTTTATACCCCATAGTACAAAATAAAAACGCCCTTTTGAAAGAGGTGTTAAAAAAACGTTCTCTAAAATTATTTATTTCTTTGTACTTGTATTTTACGAAGTGAATTTTGAATTTCCAGATAATCGAAGACCAGCTACGGAGAAGTCGAGGTCAATATTTTAAACAAAAAAATTATTATAAAAAAATGTACAACTCGCACACATGTCTAATGGCATTGTGTGCCGGTTACTGATAACTGCCGAATTAAATTCTGTGTAGTAAATTTTGTCGGCAGGTGTATTTATATAATATCACTGACCTTAAAGGAATTTAAATTGGTAATTAAATTTTAAAAATGTATATCAAGTAAAGAAAACAGGCCATTTTGGTAAGTATACCAGTATAGTTAGATATAATACCAAAAAACAGCTTGTAGGAAAGCTTCATTCTTATCATTATTATAAATTATTAAATGATTAAACTATTATATACATTTTATTACCATTAAATTGATTGATTATTATTATTATCACAATATATTATTATATTCTCATAATTGATAAACGTACTATTATATCTTAGTCATATTTATTGTACTTATTTATTGATTACAATACTAGCTCTGTGGAGAAAGTATTTTCTTGTACTTAAGCCAAACTGCTATAAATTATGACAAATTATATTATAAATATAAATCAACTTACTGTAATATATTTAAAAGAAGGTTTCTAGTCAACTCAACAAACCAAACACTCTTGTCTCCCATAATAGTGTACGAGGTTCGGTTCATTAAAGTGTAAATCGCACCACCTTCGTGTTTACCCTCCAATAACGTTAAGTTCTGATAAAGTTGACTTTGTAAATGTTCGTCGAAAATATCACATTAATGAACTGAGCTGTTTTATTTTTATTTTGGGAAGGAACAAAATGGACTTTCAAAGAGAGCACCTATTTTGTTAAGTAATATATAATTGTCAGAGTAGATTCGGATGGCTGAGATAAGAAAACAATTTTGTACATGTATATCTTAGTACAAATTTTGAAAGATTTTGGCTTTAATACCATGTTTACGTCCTAGAAGTTCTCATTTTACTCCAAAATGAAGCAAAAACATTTTTAAATACGCCTCTGTGTTTTGCTGTGTCCATTTTGGTGACTGACACAGGCCAAATTCAACACCCCGACTGATGAATCAGCCCACAGTTTGAGTGAAGAGTTAATATATCTGGCCATGCTCGAGAAATTCCAAATGTGCTGTGATAAACCAAATCAGTCTATGAATTGTACAGGCCGTTTTGTCTTCTCGTCTGTGTGTGAATGTTAAGTGACGCAGTCAATTGTGACGCCCCAAGGGGTGCCACTCCTAATGTTATTTCCCTTACAATGTACCTTGTAAGTGTCTATATGTATTGTTAGTCATTCTGTAAAAATGTTATTCAAAGATTTGAACTCTTTTAAGTATCACTGTACCACTCTCAGCCAAACAGACAGTATGACAAAACTAATTGAAGTGACCCCGTGCTAATGATAAAAACAGAAAGTGGAAAAAAAAAACAGTCGATGTGAGGTTTGGGGTGGTAAAGTAGATACAACAAGTTATGATTTATATTATTAAAAAAAATAGTATAATATTTGTACTAAAATTTTAGAATCGTAATCAACAAAAGTACCAATATAATAATGTAATACAATTTAACGTTACGATAACAACTGACAAGACAAAAGTACTAGTAATTAGTCAACAAATGTGTAGACGGTCTTGAATTAAATTAGATTTAACCAAAGTTAAAAAAGAACTAATCACTATCGGAACGTGGTATATAAAATCACGATAATTTTAACACCGTATTAAAAGAATTAGGTAATATAATTGGATAGGTGCTGTCGGTGCGGAGGTACCCAAAGGGAAGAGAGAGAGCGGAATAAAAGGGCTCGTGGTGAGTCTCCTTCAGTTAGTAATTACTAGCAGCACTCAGGCGAGAAGACTACAGTTTTGGAATACTTAAGGAGTATGTGAAAGTACAAGATGAGTATAAAAAGAATTATGTTAGAGCTCAAGGAGTAATGAAAGGCTAAGAACTCGGACAAAAGAGAATGAGTAACAGATTGGGGTGAGTGAATTGGGAAGCTACTGATGGAAGCTAACAGCAGTGTTGATGAGCCGCCCGACAGCTGCCAGTGAGCTAACATCTCTAGTCAAATATTTCTGACAGAGATAGTAGAATAGAATATATTATAATTTCAAGTAACAAAAATATATAAAGTATTCTAGTTTTATTAATATAGCTTTAAGGGGACAAATTGATTAAGATCATGGAGGATTTAGCGTGACAAAGCATTACCAGGAACAACTTATCTTTTGCGTCATTGAAAAATGATAATAGCATAGTGCAATATGTTTTATTTTTAAATAATATTTATCATCCATAAAAATGGATTATTTTGCAATTTGATTATTTACATGAAATTAATTCTAATATGTTTTTTATTGATTTACTGTTATTTATTATTTACTAAACTACCGAATGATTGTGTTGTAATAGCAAATATATATAACTTCTCTTTTAATTTAAATAAAATATTTATGTAAATTTTTACTTAATTTTATGAATTTGTACTAACAATTAGATGTATAGCATTCCAAGCTTACTAACATTCCTTCTAACTTTTATCAATTTCACGTCTTTATACTGACTAGTATGTCTACAAATTTAGAATACAGTATAAATACGTGTAATTTATTCATATTACATATTTTAAATGTAGATTTTTCTTATTATCTACAGTTACTGGATTAGATAACTAGTAATTATGGAAAAAAATTGGAAAAATACAAAATTATCTTATATGCTAGGCTAGGTCACTAATATTTTCGAGGCCAAAATGATATAGTAACGTATTTGAAAAAAAATTGATTGCGTATGCGCATAATGAAAAGGAATGTAAGGCGCATCGCCGCTTGTCTGCTAAGGAAGTGACTGCTGGAAATGATTGTTTTAAAATACATTAAAATACCCCAAATGAATACAAAATCGCGCAGTAAAGTGATTCTAGGATACAGGGTATGCTTTGCAATTATTTATGTGTAAATGTTTTTCATTCAATGGGCGTCATTAGAGCGTGCCGATGTTTCTATATGCTCCACTTCTAGATATAAATTCATTAATTACGCATTTTCATATTTTGGCTATAAGGTGAGAGGTACGCCAAATACTAGGAAAATGGGAAATGCTCATCGAGCTTTGCTGCAAACCACATACACACAACTATTTTTACTTCACCTGCCAACAGGGCACTACGATTGTCTCTTCAAATTTACATACTTAAGCCTCATTGTAACATGACATACATTTTGTACAGAATTTGCTAATTGTATCATAACATCGTAGTACTAAGAGGAACAAATATTTTATCAATATAAATGTAAGTTTATCCTGAAGAGCAGTTTTAAGGACTGTATTATACTGACTTAATATTTCATCAATCAACAATCAGACATCACCACTCTCAGCCGACTGTGCGTCCGTTGAGTGAGCATGATTGCAGGCAGACACCTAGCTCCTGACTACGCTGTTCGTTCTGTTACTGTTCATGTGTACCTCTAGTACCTACTAAGTAGAACATGGCCTTCAACCGTGTTAAATCTTTTATCTAAATTTAGACTTAACTCGAAATATTATTGCAGGAGATGATGTAGACTAAAATTAATGCATAACCTTATAGAAAAATTAAAGCTTTCTAAAATAAATAAATTGAATTTAATGTTATGACAAATATCATTGATGCTAATTTTGTATGAAACATAAGATGACATTTCATTAAGAGATGTGTATATTGTAACAAAAACGCTTATGGTTACAACACATTATTAAAGGAATTATTTAAATACATACGACTGTCATGATTACAGTTTTATCACCTAACAAGTTAGCATAAATAAAAATAAAGAATGAATGCCAATACTTTAACCACACTGCAAACTAGCGAAATAAAAAGTTATTATCACTAAAATTGATATCCTGGAACCATAAAATTAGAGCTTTTATATATCTCTAGACAGATTTAATGTATTGATGATAAGCCAAAATTTATATCTAGTCATATTTATTTTCATATTAAATTACATTAAAAGTAAGAAATATCTTTTCTGCACAAATCTTTATTTATTGAAGCACAACTATAATTGAATATCCAGGGATATCTTTAATTTATTGCTTTTCATAAATTTTTTGCTTGGATTTGATATTTATTTATGTAAGATTATTAGGTTATAAAATAGAATATTAGTGGCGAGGTATCACGGATGAAACGTAGTCATAAATTGCAAGTCAGTTTTATAGATTGGTAAAATTGTTTTCATTCTAAGTAAATTGTGCAACAAAGTACTTTTGTTTATATTATTATTAATGGTGACACAGAGTTGTAGGAGTCTTCTGGCTAGAAACTAACGGCAGCAGGGAGAAAGTAAACAACCAACTCGATGCTGACCAAAGTATTCCAGAACTTCTGATAACAACATATTGTCATTGTCTTTGATATTTATCTTTAAAAAATCTGTTTAATCATGTTACATTACATTTTTCAATTTCACTCAAATTCATTTACATTATAAAATATATTTAAATATTGAAAAGTCATAATTTTGCACAATTTTATTCAAAATTAATTTTTACTAAAATTTGTAGTTACCATTTACTTAAATTATTAAATATTGAATTGAGAATAGTTTGTTATTAATATGTATGCATTCATATTAAGGGACAGGGGCGCAAGAGATCTGATAATATGCTGCATGCCCGTTTTTATTTTATTACAATTTACCTTGTGTATATTTACTTAAAACTTTAAAAAATAATTGATTATTTATATTATACAAACACTAATTTACGTTTAGCAAGCTAGAATTGTAATGAATGATAATAAATAATTTTAATTATAATAAAAAATATTTATTATGTTTCCTTTCACCAACCAAACCTCCCTATTAGGTACATAATTTATAAAGAAGATAGTAAAAACTTCTTCAGCAATATACTGTTAACTTCGTCTTCAGTCCTGGGGCAAGGACAGTGATGTGCAGTAAACATAGACTTAGACTTGTGCTGTTACCAATAATATTTTACTATATGAGGATCGAAGCAAAGGCAACAATATTGAAAAAAAATTTCAATTTTTTGGATGCAGTCACCAAGGATTACCTACTAATTTAGAATGTTGTTGAATTCAAAATTTTATTGGAAATATAGCTATATTGCTTCCAAACTCATGTTCCTAAATCACTATTAAAAGCAAAGGCAGCAATATCCACTTCAAACAATCAACCCACAAGCATGTGTTACATGACAAAATGGCCACTTCATACTAAAGTGAAAATTTGTGACGATTTTAGACTGAAACATCATAGCAGACGGCAATATCCAATTATGTAAATAGCAAAAGCAGTAATGTATTTGGTAGCAAACACAGCGATATCCAAATTTAAAAGTTTAATATTAATATATACACGCATATAAAAGGAACACCTGGATAGCAATTATTTTTAAAAATTTATTTTCAATAAAAAATGTAGATTCCAGAGCATTTGACAAGCCTTTTATATTAATCTAGGAAATACCTCAGTGGGATCTTGCCGACTCTTTTTATACCCCTCACATAGGCTAAATGATGAACTTTCGTTAAACCAACACCTCGAGGTTAAATAAAAGTATCCTTCGTATGACACTATAACATATTTATTTATAATTTTTTAGTAATATGTACCTTTTTATAAGGAGTTTATGTTAAAACTATATTTAAACTTTATTTCTATTTACATAAATTCAACCCAAAAATTACATATATTTTATATTTTTTAGAACACACATAGTAAATACAAGGAGTGGAATGTGATTCTTAATTCTTCTTCTTCTTGTGACTTATCCGCTCAATGGATCATTTTGTTTATTATGACCCAGAAAACTCTACAGTAGACTGAAAACTTCATAGGTCCAGATTCGTGATACTCTCCTTGTTCATGATATTTTCTCTTTTTAAATACCATTTAAAATGAAGTTACATTTTCTTGAATGTTCATAGTAAATCAATATCAATATATATATATATATATAAAAAGAAACCCGTGTTTCCCTATCCGCCAAGTTTTCTTCAAAACCAGATGCTACCACCCCCTGGTGGTTATGGTGGTGGATAGCCCTTGGTGTCCTATTGAAAATGTGCGAGTTTGGTGGGGGTGGCTGAGCGTGGGTGGGAGTGGGTGACGAAAATGTGCATTCTAGCACATTGTTTTGTTATTGAAAGGCCGCAAATACTTCAGATTGTTCCAGAATGGGCCCTCTGATTGTGTCGGTAAGTTTAAAAGGTTCCGGAAAAATCCGCTCTAGAAAGTTCTGGAAAGAGAACATTCTACAAAATTTCCAAAAGTTCTATAAGGTTCCAAACTAAGTGGCGAAGTTTGTCGGTGAGTGAAGAATGTTTCAGAATGTCCAGTAAAGCTCTAGAAAGTTCTGGAAGGAGAAGATTCTAAAAAATTCCCGAAAGTTCTATAAGATTCTAAACTAGTGGCGGAATGTGTCGGTGTGTCTAGAAGGTTCCTGTACATTCGATAAATTTCTTGAAAGTTCTGGAAGGAGGATGTTCTAGAAGGTTCGCGAAAGTTCTATGACGATCCAAACAGTATACTGAAAATCTACGCGGGCGAAGCCGCGCACGCACAGCTAGTTTATCATAAAAATAGGAATGTCAATTCTGAAACATTTCCGTGTTCAGTTAATCTAAACTTTATATAAATCATGTTGTAGATTTATATCAATGAATTATTAAAAGCAAAATAACTGATACGTCAAAAAATTTATTTATACGGTAAAACCTCAATATAACGGACCTCTATTTAATGGACTTCGGATATAATGAACAAAAAATCCGGTCAAATGTAAAAAAATTAAAAACTTCCTGTTAATATTATACATGCTTAAATTCAAGTGTTGCCGCATTTAAACAATTTTTAGCGGCCATGATAATCACGTCATACGTCTAGCACTAGAATTCGAGACATAATGCCGTCCTGCTCGTAGACTGCACCTAGTCAGAGCGATAGTATATTAGGGGATTCCCTGATATAATGACGCATAGATTTCTATGGGTGTTTGCCATGCCGGCCGGGGATTCATGCAACTCTACAGCAGTTTGACTTGTTTACTCGAAGTGAATGAACGCATTTAGTGTACTCCAGTAAATAAATTAAAATTTTCGCAACCCTCCCCTTTAAATATGAACAAACAGAAAAGAATCAATCTAATAATCAATCAAAAACTAGAAATTATACAAAAGTTTGGAGTCTGGAATGTCTGCGTCTCATATATGTGAACAATACGGCAAAAAACAGCAAACTAACATTTGTAGAGAAAATCAAATAAATCACTAAATAAAAAATATATCTCAAAAACAATAAAATTTTGTTGTTATCCGATAATATGTACACATTGTGTGGATATTTTTCTTGGAATGGGACAGAAAATTAATAAATATATTATGAGAAATAATTTTAAAATGAATGGTGGGAAAGAAGTAAAGTAAAGTGTAAATGTTTTAATCTTTCAATAAGACAATGCCCCGAGACTCAAATCAAATAAATAATTACCTTATTTTCAACCCTTTAAACTCTGTGGGCCAGTAAACCGGCCTAAACAATCGATACATATACCCCACGGGCTGGTTTAACGGCCTCAACATCTACCATCATTACCCTATGTGCCGGTATAGCAGCACAATAATATTTAAAAAAAATGATTTGTCTTGTTACGACTAGCGAGTGTAAATGGGGGACATTTAGGGAAGTGTGTGAATGAACTTGTTTGTGTATGCACACAGGGTGATAGTGTTTGCATGTGTTTTCTTATTCATCTGCTAAATTTACGTATTCAATTTTACATATATTCAGATAAGTTTGTGGGTGCTTTTAGTTTGTCGGGCATACTTATTCTTGAAATATTGCGCTTCGCGTTTTTTGTATAAAACATTTTATTTATTATTTACAACATATTATTTATTTATCATGCTGAAACGCAACGCCTTACCGAAACAATCTACTATAAGGGAAGATAAAACAAACAAAAAATAACATAATTGACAAAATATTAATGGAAAAAAATATTTTTATTGAAATACTTTTTTATTGTCAAATATTATTTTTTTTCGAAAATTGCTCAGGAGCTCAGGGCCGGAGCACCGGTAAGATTAGTGTTTAAAGGGTTAAGAAATGCAACATAGTTTGAAAGAAAGGTTACTTTATTTTTATTTTTACGCTTTAACAGGGCAAGAGGCCCATTTACAGAAGCGAAACACATCAGAAAACACCTAGGATTAAGTAAATCACATATATTAATTATGACCTCACCGGGAATCGAACCCGAAACCCTCGATGTGAGAAGCCAGTGCCATCCCGCGAGGGCCACCTATATTACATAAAATATGTAAATATAGAAGAAACAATATAAAAAACTAACTCAAACTAACAATAAAAACTAGTGATGCAACAAATACTACTTTCACGAATACGAATATCAAACCTTCTATTCGCTGAATACGAATACGAATATCAAACCTACTATTCAGCGAATACGAATAATTCAAAAATGTAATAAATAATAGAGTCCCCGAACAAAACAAAATAAACTCGTCACAATGGGCCGGCTTTGTTTTGGGAGGAGTTCGACTAACAAATCATGCACACAAAACTACCTTTATCTTTATTCTTTATAACGAAAACAAACAAAGTTATACCTATTTAAATTTAACTTACCAAATTTCTTATCGAAATGTTTCCAAATATCACTGTATTCACGCTTACGACTTACGAGAGGTCATGTTATTAGATTTATTTTGAAATTATTTTATAAGAGTTAACTTTATTAACACAATGGAAATAAAATGGAACGAACAATACGTATTACATTGAATGAGCACCTAACCTTTAAAAACCCAAAAAACCTAGATGAAAGAACTCATGTTATGCTGTGAGACAAGAAATAAGTAACAATCACGTAACAATTGAATTGACTTGAGTTCCATAGAAAAATTAATTTTAGAACTCAACAAATCCATTCATTTAATGTAAGGGGAATCCCCGATGATAGAGGTGTGTTCGGATGCACGGTGCACAGTCAAACAGTAATTTGCGTTGCGTTCAGTTATAAATAGTTTATTTTTAATATTTCTAATGATATTCGTGACGGTATTCGGCGAATACGAATATTCGTGATGCTATTGATGCGGCCGCGACCTACGTGTGACGTTCCGCATCGCGTCCTTTGTTTATGTTATTAGAAAATAAGCTTTACGTAAATATTTTATAATTTGATTTTAAATTTCGCGCGGCACCACAGGTTGCCACCCTGCACCGCAAGGGGTTGGTAGGGGTGCCAGCGCGGGCGTGCGGGAGGCTGCCCCCTCCCCCGCGTACACAGGAGATTGGGGCTGAGTACCCAAGCACGCTCTTGTTGAGTTCCGACCGCGGTGAGTGTAGCAGCCAGTGCGCTGCCCGGGCCCCTGCACGCGGCAGCCCTCCTCAGCGTCAGGCGCTCCAGCCGCCGCCATTTCTTTGAGATCGTGGGCCGGCGCCATGAAGAAGTCTTGAGAAGAGAATGGCCTGCAGCACCTCGGACCACCTAGGCGATGGCCGCTTCACCATGGCGGGCCCCCGATGAAGGCCTAGCGCCTTCCTGCAGCTCGGCCCCAGCGGCGACCGGGGCGACCGACGCCACGTGCTTCTGCGGCCTGGACCATGTGCTCCCCCCGCGAGTTACCGAGACTCCAGCAGATGCCTCCAGCCGATCGTGCCGACGCGCCAAGCCTGGAACACATGCGCTCTCCACGCGGTGTGCCACCCGCGGCATCCAGACGGTCTCTTATGTGGGGGTTCGAACTGGTTGTGCTTAGGTTAAGATTAGTTATAAAGTTAGTAATAGTGTTCTAGAGTAAGGTTTGACTGTTTTCTTTTTGAATAAATGTGTATATAGTATTATTAGTAGTTTTGAAAATCCCGCTGCTTTCTTTGACATTCCATTGATAAGGGCGCCTTGCACATTGCGTTGCATAATCTGCGCCTCACGCGGATTATTCGAGCATAACCCTCCCTATCAATATACGGCGAATACGAATATTCGGTAAATGTCTACTATTCGGCGAATACGAATATTCGTATTTGTTGCATCACTAATAAAAAAACTAGTTTTTATTATACTCCCTTTCTCATTTTTGATGCTTCCAATTTGATATTCTATTAACATATTCCTCTTGCTTTAAGTTCATGTGGATAATCTATTACATGTATATTTATTATCCTTAAAAATTATAGAATATTGAAAATGTAATAATTGGTATAGGGGGGTACGGCGTCGGCAAAACCGTGTGATCGGACCCATGGCTTGAGTCAGACTAGTTGAAACAGGTTTAGCGCCTTTTCCACGCGTCGGACTCCTTTCTCATTTATATAGTTTCCATTTTGAAAAAACCGTTAAAATTTCGAAAAATCCAAATTATACTATAATTAAATTTTTTTATACGAAAATTTGTTAGATCATTTTTATCGTCGCCACAAGTACGCCTAAAAAGTTAGAGCTCGATTAGATCAAGGGAAAAGGGTTAAAAATCGATCCAAAGTTTTTTTGGCAGACGAGCAGACGCTACGAGTTAAAAGAAAGGGAGGAGAAAGCATCCCTAAGACTGCATTATAGAGACTAAGATAGGCCCTAAAAATTATTCAAACTGTGCACCTCGTTACAATATTCTTTATATTATATAAATACTTTTTAAATTCTGTTTTTTATTTTTTTTTTTTTACAAATATATATTTTTTTACAAAATAGAGCTAGTTACATATGTTGGATTTTTCTCTTCTACATGAGTGACATAGACTCGTGTGTAGAAGGAGAGTATCTTTACATTTTACATTTACAGATAATAAAACGATAAAATGTACATATTCATCATTTTATATGTATAGACAATTTAGTTATAATTAGTAAATAATAGGTACATATATATAATAATAAGTAAGCAATAAGTAAGTAATATATAATATTAAGTAATAGGTACATATATAATAAAATAAAAATTTAATTATTTTTGAAGGTATTTTTTCACTTTTTTTTTAAATGCCACATAATTATCCTCAGTCCTCAATTCAACAGGCAATTCATTGAACCATTTCACACCTTTGAATGTGTAGTGATGCTGAGCAGTTGTGGTGTGTATCATAGGGATATGTAATTTACCTAGTGTTACATTTCTGCTACTTGACACTCTTTGGGTCAGCTCGTTATCACTATGAAAACCTTTATATAGTTGAAATATGCAATTTATCTTAATTCCGCAGCTATCAAACCCAAACTGGCAAAGAGACACAAACAACGTCATTTTTCTATTTAAAATAGCCAACTCCCTAGTAGACCGCCCAGATCTACTCGGAGGAATATCAATTTGAGTGTCAGAACTGATTGATTAACTAGAACTAACCTCAAACTTATTCTTCTGCACTGTAATACAGACTCAAAATAGTATACATTTTTCTACAGTGCCTCCATGCACTTCAATATGTACTTACTTTTTACTAAATTTTATTTAGCACAACAAGTCAGTGCAATCGAATCAAGAGTCACCATATAAACCCTAACATTTTTCAACTACAATCACAGTTTTTCATCCCGTCCCTATTTCAACATTCTTCCCCTCCTCCCTCTGTCCCTTCTGGAATTTACTTCTTTATTGTTTGGCATTATTGATTGATCCTGTTACTCACATTATCTTATTCTTCTTCTTCCTCAGTCATCTCTCCACCACTGGATGTGGGCCTCTTCTAATGCTCTGCTTCTAATGCTAAGAATTTTGAATACTAACCAATTTGTTGATTAAATAAATAATAAACAATTTTTCTATGACTGTGGTTTTTATATGCCTGCGAGTGTCTTCCTTTATCAATTTACTGGCAATAATTTTGTGAAATTTTCGCAACCGAGGTACTATCCGCCTTACTATTTGCCGGTTAGCAAAAATAGGCCGGATACTGGATAGTTACCTAATATCAGTTTCATCTTTAATTATATTTAAGAAAAAGTAATTTTGCTGCCTTTTTTAGACTCCAGACTGTTTCTCAAAGGTTTGTATATTAATCCCGCGCCACTAAATAATTGTTTACTAGAAACACTGGCTGGTGGAGACGATAAGTGCTATTCCAGATGATATTTTTAAATCACCTCGATTAACGCTCCACCAATGAAGCGGGCTTTCTCATATATTGAGACTTTTTTTATTGCGATACTAGAGCAATTCCTTCTTAAGAACAGCAACGGGGGTGTCAAGTGTTTCTTCTTCACTTGATGAATCTGTTGTTGTCGTCGCGGGGCCTCGTGATCGAGGATCCCCTCGCCATTCTAACTCAGTTTAGTTTGAAGGCGAAGCTGTGCAAATGACTTTGTTTAAAGTGAGAAAGATGTTGCACGCCATCAGACTCACCGGCCACTCCGCCACACATGGGTCCGGTGGCACACCGAGACAATCGGTGTGCAGCGACGTGTTGGATGAATCTAGCATTACGGCAAGATCGCTTTTCAAGCAAGTCTTACTGACCGTACCGGACGTCCCTGGGTGTTCCGAATATTTTTCCAGGGAATCTCTCAATCTCATTTTTTTTCGCTTTTTCAAAATGTGTAGATGATATTGGAGAAACGTCAATATTTCTCGTCTTCAATATTTCATCTTTAATCTTATCCTCGGTTACTAGTTTGAAAAATTTGTACTTATAGCGAGGGTAAGTGGATACGTCGCATAAATTTTTCTCCTCCAAAACAGAAAATTTAGCTGAAACTTCAGTTCTCAGAGTCGTGACCGCCAACCGAATCGGATCAGAATTCTGTAATTTTGTTAAATGGTCGTCATTTTTTTCATAAGCTTTTGAATTATTGGAATCACTAATGATCTGAGAGCTGCTTAGTTCCCGTGTAGCCTGTTCAAAAGGATCCAACAGCTCAACACAAAATTCTATGATTTTCCACTCTTCTGTCAAAAAATGCTCAAACACGTAAAATGTACTGTTCCATTGTGTAAGCACACCATTCGCATCCGCAAAAGCTCCTCATTGATTACTGCAGATACGGAAGCGGATGTCTAAATCAATACGAAAGTTCCACATTTGCGAATGCGGATGTGAACATTCGCAACATCCCTAATACAAATGTCTACCTGTCAGCAATACGTACCATCTCTCCTGTATATGTGGTAATATGTGTAAATACATAAGTGGTGCATATGCGCGTAAAATATGGACACTCATGGACACCATGATGACAGTGATCAACGTTACCCAAAGAGCCATGAAGAAATCCATATTGGGGATTTCGGTACGTGAATGAAGGGCAAATGGGTGGATACATATGTAGTTAAATTAAACTTGAAAACGAAGAACGTGGGAAGGACATCCGATGAACTGAAAGGACCTGCTGTTAGGCAAAAAGGGGACTGACGGAAACCTTAGACCAGAAGATGAGTTATGTGTAAGACAAATGTCAAATTGACATGAGCAGGGAGTAATTCCATAACACCAGCAACAGAAAAGCTTGGGAGGAGTTGGAGAAGGCATGTTCAAATACTGGAAGGAAAATGCTAAAGGTGATGATGATATTGGTTTACAAATTAATTTCAATATTTTCATGTCATAATAACAAGTAGAGAAATTATTAAAATTAGTAGATATTATTAATAAACATCATTCAAGTAAAAAAACTAAACTATAAAAATCAAGTTTTTATTATACTCCCTTTCTCATTGAATCAGGTTTCGTGCTTACTGCACGCATCAGGCTCATTACTTATTAGTATTGATTCCAATTTTAAAAAAAAGTTAAAACTTCAAAAAAGCCAAAATTATACTATAATTATTAAATATTTTTAAATGAAAATTTGTAAGATCATTCTTATCGTCGCCACGATCTGCCTGCAAAGTTTCAGCTCGATTGGATCACGGGAAAAGGGTTAAAAATCAATCCAAAGTTTTTTTGGCAGACAAGCAGACGCTACAAGTTAAAAGAAAGGGATTAAAAACGAGTCTTATTAAATTATACTATAATTGAAGACCCCGTGGCAAGAAATAGTTAACTAACATTTTTGTCAAAAATGATTTAATAAGCCCTCTAAACTAAATAATGTACGCTCTTTCCATTGGAAATAAGTTCAGAACTTAAACATAATTAGAACATGATCAAATCATAGGGATGAACATGTTAACTACACTTTTTCGTAAAAATGAAATCGGTTACTAATGGGAAGAACATGCTATCTTTATCATTCTGAAATTAACACACCTTTTAATTTGATTGGAATATTTATGGTTAATATAAATTTTACTCTGGCAGTACTATATGTATTTGTTTTTATTTGAAGACTATTATAATATGTACTTATTACTTATATATTATTTTTCATAAATGTTTTGTGTTATTAATTAACATGCCAGATATTTTGTAATTTTGGATAATGGATGGAAAAAATGGATAGCATTTGAAGGGTTGCTTGATGTTCGTGTTTTACCAATTTTAAAAAGGTGTTATTCTATTAAAAATGAGTTCCAGAGGCGAAAAAATGGTTGTTAACTACATTTTTTTAGGGAAAATTAGTATATTTTTATTTTTTTGTGCATAAATGCGTTTTTTTTACTTTGTATATACTTTTTTGATATTTTAGTGACATAAATCAATAAAAATTAATCTTGAATTAGCAATAAAACATATTTTTCAAAGGCGAAATGCAAATGTCTAATTATCTCAAAATGACTTGATGTTAGTTAACAACTTCTTGCCATGGGGTCTTCAATTATTAACATTTTTAAATGAAAATTTGTTAGATCATTTTTATCTTTGCCACGAGTCTGCCTGCAAAGTTTTAGCTCGATTAAATCACGGGAAAAGGGTTAAAAATCAATCCAAAGTTTTTCCGGCAGACAACAAACCGCAGACGCTACAAGATAAAAAAAAAAAGGGAGTAGTAAAACAAAATCAACATTAAATAAATATATCAATTTATTAAAATAATTCTTTAAAGAAATTACACATGTTCATTGAATTGAACAGATAATTGAACTGAAATTTCATCTTTAAAAACTGCTTCCAAATTAAAATCATACTCGATTTTGCATTATTCATACTTTCACAACTTCGTATCTTGATTACAATCATGGGATAATCACAGAAATTCATTCATCGTGTTAGAGCAGTTGTATATCACGTTCAAATTATGCGTACTCGTCAATGATTTGAATCAATTAGATAAGTCAAATGTGCATAAAGCAATTCCGCTTACTGCGTGAATTGGAAAATGTTACTTGCTAATTTCAGGATCAAAGTATTTGGGCCGGTCCCGCCATGGTCCATTTTAAAAAAAAAATTACTTATCTCTCGGTACTCGCTGAAAATAGTCTGAAATCTTACCGGAAGGAGCTTTATTTTGAGGCTTTGCATCTTTTTTTGGTGTGCACCTTGAACTATCTTTTACAATTTCACTTCCCTCTAATTTATTAGCGGACATTGTAATGCATTTAGGTTTTTCAACACACTTTTCAAGTTTTTCAGGAGAAACCACTTCAAAAAAATTTAGTTTTCCATGTTTTTTTGTGGGACTAACAAGAGACTGAGGTAACTTAGATGTGGTCTCATCTAAATGTGTCAATTCATCTATCAAACTTGTTTTTCTAGATCTCGGTTGATGATTTGTTGGAGCTTTTTCTATATCGTGTACAGTTTCTTTAGATCTGTCAGAATCCAGGCATGGACTAGAAGTGTCTCGGGAATCATCATTCAACAATATGCTCTCAACAATCACGGATGATTCAGATGAAATTTGATTTGTATTGACATTACATCTAGATTCTACATTTGTTTCATCCGATGGCTGAAAAAAATATAATACATTTACCTTATTGTGCAACATTAATTTGAATTTAGGATGAGGCTGAAAGTTTAAGGACATTTGGGATGAGGTTTAAGGATAGTGTCTCCATACTCCCACAGTCCACCAAAATATGTAAACATCAACCAACAAACATTTCTTGGTACTCTTGAACTGATTCCAATACGTCGGACTTTTAAAAAAATTATTACGAGCTTGTATATTTTTAAACAATTATGAAAAGGTCAAACTAAATACTCTTAAAAAGTTTAATGACTGTAAATAAGTCACGTTTTATTAGAAAAATACATTTTACTTGGAGAGACTCGGTTTGGAAGGAGATTTAAAAAAAAATGTATTGCAAAAAAGATGTTTTGTTTACGGGGGGATTTAATTATGCAAGAATAAATACTTTAACTGCATTATAAATGTGTCTTAAATATACGCAAGGGGGGACATACTAATACCCTCACCTAAAGAAGGGTTTAGTTCTTATCTGTACAATTTTATACTCTGTGGTAACTCCATACTTTTTCAGATTAGCCCAAAAAGCCTTAACATAAGCTTACATAACAACACAATGCTGAAATCGAATCAGCACGGACTACAATTCGTACTTAATACGGAGTCTACTTCTTTGATTATGAATTAACTCACCTTTATTAATGTAAAGGGTTTTTTCAACAACGTGGTTAACTTTTGGGTAATTTGTGACTTATTTTGAGTATCCTTATGGAGTTGAAGTATAAACGGATAAAGTTGATCTTCAGATGCTTTTGATTTATGAAATTGACCTAAATATTTGTACAAATCGCCTGAAAATAAGAATACATAAATGGAAAGGTAAGAAAAGAATATTTGAATTCATTATATTTTAAAATAAATTACATACGGTACATACTTTTATGCAATGTGTAAAAATTCTAAATGAAATAAAATTTCATTGTTGATTAAATTTTGTGAAATAATCTATGACCATTTTTTGTACAGTGATATTTTTGAATCCATATATGTACTTAATAGGCATGATGACAATATTAAAGTATTAAAGAATACGTGATTTTAGAGAAGAACATATTTTGAAAGGATTCTAAAAAATGGTACAGTTTTAACATACACATTGAGATTAATAAGATTTTCAATAAGATAAAAGTATAAAATTGTGCAATCCGCCATTTTAACTGAAACACCAGTCAGAGCGAATGACGTCACACCTCAGTACCCATCACCGTGTCTTTGAGTCGTTGCCATAGACATAATATTTACTGGGGCTTGACGTCACATAGACGAAATGACTGAGCTGCGGACGATTTTGCATGAAATTAAAAATATGTAGATGAAAATGCAATTATTTGCATAAAAACTTAGTTTATCATTGAAATAGTAGTAGTAGTAAATAATGTAGACGTGTACCTACAATATAGAACGTTATTTCAAAATCTGTCATCATGCCTAGCAATTGACAGATGCCGTTCTAGTCAATAGAAAGTTAAGTAATATAGTTTGGCAACGATGAGGCCGACGGCCAATCCCATTTGTTCAAAATGGTAAGAGTGGTGTATGGTAAGCGGAAAGCTTGCGTCTACATTATAAAAAAGTAAAAATTTGAAAAAAAAAATGAAAAAAGCAGCAGCTGATATATTCTTTGTTTTTCTGAGACACAAAATAGTTTCATGTTTAATGTTAAAATTAAATCAACATAGTAAATCACATCGCATTTTGTCAGGACTGGAATATTTTTTACGTTTATTGAGTTTTCATGGTTAACCATTACGTAATTTCCATATATCCAACCATCACCGAGAACAAAAAAGTTATACAATAATAAAAATAACAATTGCCGACTCAAGACTTGATTCTGTGAATTTGTCTTCCTATTTACTTATAATTAAAACCATTATCCGTCTTTATCACTCTAAACAATAGGCTTACCAATAGTGATATTGTGCTGAGATAGAAAATTGTACATCTTGATTGTGTTGTCCCGCAACTGCGTGTCACCAAAGGTATAATAAACTATCGGTCTCCGTGCCTTACAACACGCCATGATCTGCAGCAGAGCTTTCAGTTGGGGGGACCCTCTGAATGCACCGCATCCCCAATTTCCAGTGGCAACCCCGGGAACAGTCAAACCTGGTACATCAGGATCAACATGTACTGAGTAACCTACCCATGCCTGAAAAACAATTCCAATGAAAAATAGTAAAAGTACAAGTAAAATGCCAAATCTAAGTACTTAAAATGATAATTTGTTCAAGAAGAAAAATTTTCAATAAGAAACAAACAAATTTCAATCAAGGAATAGTTTTCTTCTCAGTGACGCGCATGTTGCGTGTACCGTGGAAAGCGAGACGCACAAATGTCTCCATATTAGAAAAACTCAAAATCAAGGAGACTCTCAACTTGTCTGAAACGAAACCTCCAACTTTTGAACATATTGCTAAAAAAAGATAACCTGGAGAAACTTCTTTTGGTGGGCCACGTCGAGGGTCGAAGAGGAAGACTCCTGCTCGTTGGACCGACCAAGTGGAAAAAGCTACAGGCACTTCTCTGGTGTCTGCACTAGGATCTGCAGGATGCCGGGAAAGATGGAGGAGAATAGTCAAGAGGGTGGGCGGTCATGATGGACCAACTTGGATGATGATGATAATAACATCTTGGATCCATTTTCTTACTATACTAATTTTCTAATTACATAATATTTAATATGTAATAACCTTTTTTTACACCAATATTTTTTATTAACATACCTCCTGACCGATATTTAATGTTACTTTCGTAAAATATTCATATACATATTATATTGCTTTTTTCAATTTGCTTAGTTGGATTTTTGGATTTGAAAATATGTAAGTAGTTAGATTTTAGGATAAATTGTGTTTTTTCAGATTTTAGAGAGTATTAACCCAAAAATGAAAAATACACAAATACCGGAAAAAAAACCTTCTTTGTTAGGGCAGTCGAAATGTGTATAGTAAGCCAATTGACATTTTTATTGATGTGCATTTACATCCAAACTTACATTACGAAATATCATAATTTACTAACACAGAAGAATCACAAATATAAAATATCTACTAGATACGCATACTTTATTCAGTTCCCTCGTGATGAAAGCTGGTTCATACTGGAAACTGGAAGTCTTAAAATAGAGAGCGTCAATAGCAATAATGGCACATCGTCTTCTGCCACTGGAATCAAGTGGTGTGCTATCTTTGTGATTTTCAGACCACTGAAAGCTATCAGCGTACCCTGTGTATTCACTAAATCTTTCACAGCCTGTGGAAAAACAAAGATAACATAACATGTAGCATACAGATCATAAAATAGCACCTAATAGATATTATTAGTCATTATGACTATTTTTTTGTACACAAATTGTCATAGATAATTTAAATGATACAATAAGGGCCGGTCTTATAAACAAAAGACCTTAAGACCAAATATCCTTAAGTAAATTGACAATTAACGAATGGATTGCCGTGTATCAAATTTTGGTTTATTTGGTCTGAAATTTAAGTAACGGACGTTTACAAGACCGGCCCTTATGTATCATCATTATCTTGGTAAAAAAAATGGTTTAATTTAACAGAATAATTGCACTTATGATTTATTTGATGAATACATTTATAATGCAACTTATACTGATTCATGATATGTATTAATTTTTTATTTTATTATTGTTGTGGATGTGTGCTAAACGTCATTTAATTTAATTTGTCAAGAATAGCAGCTAATCAAAACTAAACTGGAAGAAGTAAAATGAATCCCAATGGACTGTGATATCTCTGAAAAGGTAACTATGAAATTAGTACTAACCAATCATCAGTAGAGCTTCTGTAGGCTTCAAACATTCAGTGAAGAGCATGGAAACAATCAATTCAGGACAAATCACAAATCTAATTTCTTCCTGAACACATCCATGGCCTAAAACACCACCACCCAGAAATCTGTGAAGCAAATTATACATATATGTATTTCATAGGAAACCTTTTAATACCATGAATACACAAAAATCTGCAAGGATTACTGTGTTGCACATGCATATTTAATCTGGATGAAATCTCTAACAAAGCGGTCAAACGAGGCATGTTTTTGTAAAAGTAGACTGCAACTATGTAGGCCATGAAAATATTACAGGTTTTAATCCACATTACCGCTTCGCTGCGAGCGCTCTAAAAATTTGCACTAATTTCGAATCATTTACAGTGACAATTGCATACTTTGTAAATATCTTAAAAGTTTGTACACAATATTAAGCATTATAATATATAGAGGACATGTTTCGCACTTACGTAAGTAAATGGAATACTGATTTTACAAACCCCCAATTGATTTTCAGTTAGAGAAGTCAGAGTTAAACAAAAGTGATTTGGACGATGATGTGATAGGATGACTAAAAAAAACACCAACTTGCATTACAAAATAGAAGTTAAAAAATATAAAATTAATTTTACAGTTTATTGTATTATGTAGTTACATCTGTACATGGCATTAAAATGTTTGTCACTTTAAAAAAAAAACTTTAAACCATTTATATTTTTTCACTTTGACCTGTTATCTCCAATCTTAGTCCCCAACACCATGTTACCAGTATTTTCTCTGTTGTACAGTAGAAACTATTTAATTTTCTCTATTTTCTTTCTTTTTTTCTGTCACTTTTGTAATATTTGAGTCTGCTTATGCTTTTGTTAATTGATCATACTTGGCTGTTTTCTGTTCATCGAAACTTGCACTACAGCGCTCTTGCTTTGATTTCTTTATGGATGCTTAACCACAAAGGTGAAATTTATTGGATAAAATGCCGCAAATTTTAAAAACTACCACATTTTAAAAATATCATTTTCACTTTCGGAACATAACTAATGTAATAAATAAATAATTATGTCTCTACCTCATTTGTATCAAATTATATGTATAGCTATCCTCTTCCGTATATGAATTACCTTTCATTAAAATGTCATTAGTGTGTGAACAAAATTGTTTCATAAATCGTACCAAAATAGAAAAACCTACTTAGTGTTCTTAAAGTTATATATCTTTTCCTTTTGATAATTTTCATATAAATACAAGTTATTGAATCTAGATATCGCTAGATTGACAATGCCTTCATAAAGCGAAACGCATCTCACAAAAATTAAATAAATAGAACTAAAAACAAGTGTTTTTTTTATTTTCATATGATTACGGAGTTTTACAAACTTACCTCCGAAACGATAAACAAATACAGGTATAAACCTTACATTAGACACTTACTTATTAGCAAAATCAACCTGTAATAACCCAACTCCATCAGTTTCGATAGTTCCACTTGAGTTAATGTGCAGAGGAATGGAACCCAAAAGCTCTTTGGATTTAGACCAATCCGGACACTTGCTCGGTTCAACTGTTCTTCTAGAAAATGTAATAGTTCCGCATGGAACTAAAATAAAAACCATTTATGTATTAAAATACACATTTTTAATATCAATCACCTTGATACAGTTGCCGGCAAACTTCTTGAAATTTTTTGGCGTAGTGGGGGAATGCGCAGAAGACAAAATTTGGGTCTCTTTGGTGGAAAGGTACATGCGCAAACTTCCCCCCACTACGCTGTAAAATTTCAAGATGTTTGCCGGCTACTGTACCTAGCAATGTAATCAAATTACTAAATATGAATTAATATTATCAGAATTTTCTCACCATTTTTGGTAACTCTTCGGAAATAATGACAAATACATTTTAATTTTTCTAGTACTGCAACAGAACTACTCATAAATAACCTGCAAATAAAAAAAATTTCTTTGAGTAAAACAAACTCTGCAGGCTGGTAGTACCAAGGAGACCTGGAGCCACCAAGTTTGCGGAACATGCTTTCAGCTTTGTGGACCCAGCTCTATGTGGAATCTGCTGCCTCCAGTGCTGCGATCTATGGTAAACCAGGAACACTTCAAGAAGAGCCTAAAAATTCATTTTTTCAGGATGTCGCACCTGTAAAGCGCCCTTGAAGCGTCTTTTACGCAAAAATGGCGCTATATAAATTAACATAAATATAAAAATAAAATACATTGAACCCCTGATTTTCATTTTTCTGGGGACTGAGATAAAATTTTGTGAAGGAGGAAAATATAAAGGACATGTTTTTCGTGCAATACGACTGTACATAGTTGACAAAACGGTTGTTATTTGAATAAGTTTAATCATTGTGCTTTTGTATTGTAGCTACTCGAAAATTTTATGAAAAACTATAGCAAAATTATAAATAAAAATACTGATGTCAAAACAATGTCAATAATAAATTCACTAAGTAAACTTTATTATTTAAAAGTGTTAAACCTCACTATTTTAGAATAATTTATATATTTTTTTGTAATCTAAAATATCAGTACCGTCAATAATAAAGGCATGTGTTAATTTTAAATCCATATACATAATAGAGAATGCAATTGAAGAATAACATAAAATAATAGTTACGCAATTTATCCACGGATGTGCTCAAATTGTGAGAGTACCAGATTCAAAAAAAACAAAATTCAGTTTGCGCTGTAAATCAATTTTTTATTAAATTTTATTTTATTAAGTAACTTACCTATAGAAGTTTATATCAGGATATGTGGAGTACTCCGATACTAACTTACTTGTGTTTCTTCGAGGAAATGTGCAAAAGAAACCATTACTCAATAAACAAGCGACTTGTTGCTGACTCAGCGATATGGATCGATTGAAGTGTTGTCTGAAATATTTAATGAATAATAATAAAACATTTATTTTATTGCTTTGGCAGGTATAATTTATAGTTAGTTTATTTATAGAAAGAAGAACATCAATGAGTGTTATCAGACATTACATATATTTAAATCTACAGTATTTTTATAATAAAATGAAGGGGTGGCCGCAAGAGGAATTATTTTAAGTATAGACTGATCAGAAGTGGGTCGCAAAAAGATTTACTATAGCAACATCATCAGTTGCATGTACACGTTTGTGGAACATACTGGAGGGCAAATTATTCCCGTTGCTCTTCTGTTATCTAATCAATATATATAAAAAAAACCCGTGTTTCCCTATCCGCCAAGTTTTCTTCACAACCAGATACTACCACCCCCTGCTGGTTATGGTGGTGGATAGCCCTTGGAGTCCCATTGAAAATGTGCATGTTTGGTGGGGGTGGCTGAGCGTGGGTGGGAGTGGGTGACAAAAATGTGCATTCTAGCACATTGTTTTGTTATGGGAAGGCCGCAAATGCTTCAGATTGTTTCAAAATAGGCGCGCTGACTGTGAGGTGAGTCAAGAAGGTTCCGGAAAAACCTGCTCTAGAAAGTTCTGGAAGGAGAAGGTTCTAGAAAATTCCCGAAAGTTCTACAAGGTTCTAAACTGAGTGGCGGAATGTGTCGATGTGTCTAGAAGGTTCCTGTACATTCGAATTTCTTGAAAGTTCTGGAAGGAAAATGTTCCGAAGGTTCGCAAAAGTTCTATGACGATCCGAACAGTGTTCTAAAAATCTACGCATGCGAAACCGCGCGGGCACAGCTAGTATTAATAGTTATGGATATGTGACTTTAAAGTTTGCATTTTTTTTTAATATTTCTGAATTATTTTTTGTAATATGTAAAAATTTCATGAAAGTAACTTATATTGAATATTTAAAATTCATTTAAATTAAAACAAGTCAAATAATATGATAATAATTTTGCAAAAAATATTTTTTTCAAATTTCTACAAGGTTTTAATCATTTTACTTTACTTGTATTGAAGGAAATGTATTTTTAATATTCTTTAAAAGTTACTTTAATAACAATCCATCATTTAACAGAAGATAAGTTAGAAATATTTAAAAAAAATGTAATCTTTGAAGGAAGTCGTTTATCTTCTTTAGACAGGAATCTACCCGTAAAGTGTTATAGACTTGCTCTGTTACAACTATGTATATATTTCATTCCTCATTTTTTAATAACTTTAATTCTTATAAGATATTCCATTTTTATTTTTTACCTCATATTATTACTTCACATCAACATTGATGAATATGTAAAGATTTTTTGAGAAAAACAAGATTTTTTTTATCAAACCTCGTATAGTAAACGTCGCAACATTGTATCGTCAATGTTATTCAAAAGCATTCCAAAATGCGGCTTGTGCGGAACAAGTTCAAGTAAGCTGTTATTTAGTATATTTCTTTATTTTGTGTCCTAAATAACATACAAAAATGTCTATATCTTTACATACTTCAAAAGTAATATAGGGTCACAAAAATATTTTAGTCGAAATGCTAAAATAAGATGTATAAAAGTTGTAGATTAGAATAATTTCTTCACAATAATTTTTTGATACAAATAACTGTTCTCACTTTATACGGCCAAGGGGGTCACACCTAACCCAACGAATAAAAAAAACATTTTTTTATTATTTCTTATACTTTTAAAATATTTACTCAACAAGTCGAATCCGTCGAATTGTTTATTTCATTAATTCATTAAAAAAATATATAAATATTTGTTAAAAATAATAAAAAAATAAAATAAAAATATTAAAACCCTTTTCGAATGACTATTTTAGAAAATGACGAAGTTCGCGTTCAAAAAAGAAAAAGCCACCTCCAGAATTAGAGAACATGGAGAGTGAATAAGTTCGACTGCAAGAAACTAAATTATCAAAATCAAGGAGAAAAATGAAGATTTCAAGATTTTTTTCATCAAACCTCGTGTAGTAAGCATTGCAACATTGTATCACTGATATTATTCAAACATTACAAAAGACAGGCGTTACAAAAGGTGGGTTGAAAAACAGGTAGAAAATGTTTAAATTAGATGATATTTGATATTTATTAATTTTATCATTTTAAATAACATACCAAAATGTCATACTTTTTGCACTTCAAAAGTTATATCTCACTTTCTATTTGATGAAAGGCAAAAATAGTTTGTATAAAAATTGTAGATTAGAATAATTTCTACCAATGAATTCTACTAAACTTTTTACAACTTGTTACTTTTATAACTTATTTTTTGGCACGTTTAATAGCTTTTAATGTTTCGGGAGTTGTGATGTTTATAATTAAAACATAATTCGGCCTTATGTAATTAAAATTGGAGTAACTTGATAGTCACCACTCCATCACTCGTGGGCATCCAACACCATAAAATTATCAAAATTTCTCTACTACCTTAGTAATGGAATTGGGCTTGGAACCAGCTGTGGCAACCTCAACGCCAAATTAATCATGCAGGGGAGCGTTGAATTAAAGAAGTACTCGGACTCTTCTTCAGTTAAATACTAAAATTATTAAAAAAAGTGTACAAATAAGTTATAACGATCATTAAGCTCTATATATGAACTGCAAATCATTCAAACCCAGTGCATTATTCAAACAGCTCTGATTGAGCATGACATCATGTACATAAATGAGCTCCTGACATGGATGAACACTTTGTTTTCGGAATTTACATGTACTTTCAGTTATATGAACAAAAGATATAAATAAATAGTTTATTAATTTGAGAAAACTAACAAACTCCGTATAAACCACATTGATTGTTTTTAAACATCTACCGGTTTCGATGCTATCCTGTATCTTCGTCAGGATGGACGCACAATGTCCACAACGTCCTGAAGAAGATACAGTACAGCATGACTTAAAAAATGTCTAAAAACAATCAGTGTGAACAAAGTTTGTTAGTTTTCTCAAAAAATTAATAATTACGTTCAACCAAAAAGTTAACGTTATGAATCATTATTTTTTTGACTAAATATAGGTTTCTAAAGGAGAGTGAATGCTTGCAGAATGCCTAGAAACAAATGAGGAGTTCAGAAATAAAAATATCACAATCTAATCAACGAAAATAGAGGGTGATTTAAAATATGTTTTACTTTACTTTGTAATACACAATATGAGCTATTAAATTACAACTATAGTTTGGAGAGGAGCAGTCCCTCTCATCATCAGGTATAGATAATAACACCTCTCGAAACTATAGTTGTAATTTAATAGCTCATATTGTGTGTGTATTACAAAGTAAAGTAAAACATATTTTAAATTATAATGTTGCACCACGAAGTATCTGCCAAATCTTTCAATGATATTATAGAGGGTGATGTTCAGGTTTGTGTTTTCTGGGGTATTCTGCCGTGTAATTACGACCTTTCCAGTCGACGTTTTGGATCCCATTGCAGGGTCCATCATCAAGGCTGATATGTTAACACAATAATATAATAAAGAACTAAACTAATTACTATAATATACTAAAAAAATACACATGTTCCGATTTGTTTTATTCGGAGCCGCTCCGGAGCTGGAGCCAGAAATTGTAACGGAGCCTTAAGCCGAAACCAATATTTAGAACTCGGCTCCAATGCCTGATACAACGTACACTAGAAATTAAAAAAACCATTGTCTATATTTCGATTTTTAATTTTTAATATCAGCTAACACTTTGCAGTAGAACATTATAATTAAATTGATCAGTTTCGGCGCAGCTTTGTTTTTTATGTTTTGTTAGCCGAGTTTCGCTGCGGCTGTGGCTTCATCGAGGTATATATGATCGATGATTGTATACGATATGGTATTGATGGTACGTGCCCTGTTAGGGCTGCAAACATGGAAGGGCCTGATCGGCTGCAGCGCAGGAATAGAAAGGTGTTAGAGCAAGGTGTAAAATTATTGCATAATACACTACATTGAAAATACACTAAAAATTATCACTCTAAGGGGGAGGAAGGGGATGGAAAAAATGGTGAACATAGCACCGGTTGTTTCAAGTTAGATTAAAATAAAATTTTGTTTAAAGCATACATTTTTACAGAAACGGATCATTTGATTGGTGGAGAATGCAAAAATTTATGCTTGAAACGAACTTTACTTTAATACAACTTGAAACAACTGGGCCTTAGTCATGACGTAAAAGATCCTTAAACCTGCCGACGACAGTCATCCTTAAGCCCTGTGGGTTCCATCTCTTCCCTACTCTGCGCTGCGGGTGCACATTCGGGGACTCTCTGGTCCCTTTCTGGTGAGACTATGGAGGCTAGTTCTTACAAATTCTGTTTTCTGATATCCGGACTATTGACCCCGAAACGTGTTGGTATGATATAAAAACAAATTAGTGGTGTAAACAAAGCATATTCTTGTTAATTATATGTTTATTTCAATTTGGTCAATTGGATAGTGATGGTTTTGTTTCTGAAGCACCCAAATAGTCGTACTTAATGATAATAATTCAAGGAATGAAAAAGAATTACCTCGTCAAAGAGAAGGTGCAGAGCAGTAAATTTCCATCGAGATTTATATTTGTGATTGTATTTTAAAATTGCCGCTTCTAATTCATGGGAGTTTTTTATTGGTTGTGATAGTGCTTCATTTATCAGATCCCATCTATTATGGAGGATGCTATCGCCATTAGTCTAAAATGAGAAAATAAAACAGTGAATTTTTTTAAAGAATATTGATTAAATAAGAATGTTAAACTATGTATAATAAACTATTACCAAAGAAATCTCATTCATTAATACAGTAGAACCTCGTTAATTCGAAATTCACAGGACCCAAAATAAATAAATTTTAAATCATGCAGATCCCCATTAATTCGAAATTCAAGATACAATAAAAAAAATACTATGCGATTGCGAAATTTGCCAAAAATTGTAAAACTCTTGAAAAAATCTTTCATTTTGTGAAAAGTGTCTGTATTATTGCATATTTCAAGAAATCATTTTGAAAATGCAATATTTATTATGCTATTATAAAGAACACGATATTACTAAAGCAACCGATATTGACATATTTTTTGCTCTCCCTTGTAAAAATAATCGAATTCTTTTTTCAATTTTGTAAAATTTAAAAAATATAATAAGTATGTGAATTAAAATGTATTGATTTATAGTGCAAGGGGCTAAAAATTATTTTGAATTGGGAATTACCAGGGTTTTTGAATTATAAGTGTTAATCTACTATGAAATTAGACTTTGGGGACTTGTTGGTTTGAAAAATTTCAAAATATGGCGAATATCAAATTGTCAGGGTTCGAAGTAATGGGGTTTATATGTATTCTTATTCAAAATCAATGACTGGAGAAAATACTGTTGCCTCGTAATATGTATAAGCAAATGTTTCATCAGAAAATTGTTTGTTACATTATTTAAGTACTGTGGAGAACAAAACATCAAAAGAAAACTTATTTGATTATATTATCTCCAAAATGATAATTTTCTATTAAAACTAAATTAATAATTAGGTGATTCTTAAGAGAAATAATAATAGAGTTAGGGTCAATGCTGGAGATGACACTTGATACTAGATACTGGGGATAACATTATTGGGAACAGAGTGTAGGTAGGTATATAAGGCTCAAAAACTAAAAAGAGAAGAAGAAAAAAATCTCTAATATGTAATTGTTAAATTTTCAGCAATATTATTATTATTATTATACATACCATTTTTTGATTAATATCAGATATATCAAAAATTGGATATATATCCAAACTTTTTTTCTCCTTTTTGCACATGTGATACAAACTCTAAATAATTAGGATTTTTTTTGTACATGAATTATTATTATTTATTAAATTAATTAATTGCATACTGAAAAAAGCTAATATATACAATTATTATATATAAATAATAAAAGTTGCTCTTTCAAATGTAGTGTTAAGGGTGTTTGTTTATTTGTGTGAAATAATAATGAAATAGAAAACAGATTATGTGCAACATATTATACCAAAAAAAACAAGCGTAACATTTTTTTAAATACAATTAGTGCCATCTAGTAACAACCGCAGATATCAAAAAAAAATAACCTGCAGCGCTTTTTAAAATACAACTAGCGCATTCTAGTAACGATCACAGGTTTTTTTTTGGATATATATCGAAAATAAAAATCAAGCCATAAATATCATGATATATATCCTCGAACCCTGCAAATAATTACAATAATTTTCATAAAACATTATCAAACAAACCTGTTCAACAGGATACAGACTCTGCATTGAAAAAGGCATCCGAACATGCTCTTTATCCCACAAATCCTTTCCCTGCTGCGGGACAGGTGGTTGTCTACCAAGATGAATGCCAGATGATTTGGGAATGTGATACAATACTGCGTGATTATATGCGGGGCAGACTGGAGGAAACTCGGGGGCGTTCCAAGGTGTACTACCTCTGTATATTTCAGTCATCGGAACACCGCGCCAGGTCTCGGTCAACTTCGTTTTTCTACATGATGTTGAAGGTTCACCTGTAATTTGGGAAAAATGTATGAAAAATATAAAATCTGCGCATATACATAAAGAAAGACCTTGTTTAGCACTTAGGATGAGCTCCTAGATGATAAAGCACTAAATTAAACAGTGTTAATTCTTTATGTCCTAGGTGCGGATAAATCCGAATTAGCTTGCATGTTTCTCAAATGCGAAATGGATTTATCCCACACTCCATAAAAATGCGATTCTTAAGTGCGAGGTGCTGATATATCCGAATACCATTGAGTAGACCTTTGTCTCAACTTCTAACACTCCTGCGTGAAAAAATTGTCAAGTGTGCAGTATAATGTCCTCATCATGCAAGAAAAAGGGGAAAGAATCTTGCAAAAGGAAGCAAACTTCATAATATTGCATGTTGGTAAACCTGCGTTCCCTTTTTCAAGGACTACAAAAGACCAACAAAAAACACTGTTGCAGAACACCAAAAGATCAATAAAAATATATATAATTTTCAAAGAGGAATGCAATTGCCAACAAACATTAAAAAATGATTTATGAGACAAATGACATATGTTTATTACCCAAAAATTCCAATACATTATCGGGCTGGACCATATCAATTTCCATCAGTTCTTCTGAATCCTCAAACATAATAGGAGAAGAGGGGGATACATTGTCTTTTTGATTTACATCTTTGGTAACTTCTGTTGTGTTTGCAGACATTTTACCTACAATAAATAATGAATTTTATTTGTACCAGTCTTCTTACGATAAAATAATTAATTGCAACAAAATTGTAGCCCGGACAGGAAGTGTTCCATACAAGCTACAATTTGAACATCCTTGAAAAGAAAAGATAAATATATATCTTGAATAAGTACACTCTCATTGAACTAACATTAGCCTCATACCTAGTACAATATCGGGTCTATTCTCGTTAGTTTGCATTATCCTAATCGCATATTGATTGTTATAATACAACATTCAAACAGTTTCTTCATCATTCATACAATAATCATATACTTCATTTAGTTTCTCATATAAACTTTACCCATACACATAAATAAATACATCTTGCCTATTTTGTTTTGAGATTTAATAAGAATCTCGTTATTCTGAGGATAAAGGGGGGTATATTCAATAAAATTTGTCAAGAAAAGCATTTCAAACAAATTTCTTATTTATATTATTAGTTATCTCACCTCCAAAAAATAAATAAATCCAACAAAACTTTGAACCACATGATTGAAACATTTTGGGATAGTTTCCGAAATCAACAAATTTACATATTACTTTAAAAAATAATAATTAACGTTATTGTGGTTACTTTTTTTATCAAAAAATGTGACTTTATCACTAAATAAATATTTATATCAATATAGAAATAATCTTATCAACAAATAAATATCTTGACTATTTGATGTCATGGAGTAATATGAAATCGTCGACAATCAATTCGAAAATTGATTAAGTAAACTGATTTAAAACGTGCAGTGAGACATGGAAACTTGAAAACAGGCCTTTCACAAGGCAAAAAGCAAATGGAATGTAAAATTTCTAAATATTTGTCATATCGAGCCATTCTAACCTTCAATATCAGATTTGAACTTCTGTTTTAAACGCAGGCAACGGCGAGCATGCTTTAATATACTATACAACAGGACCATGTATCTGTATCACGAACCATGTTTTTCATAAATATATCAATATAAACAACTAATTGTTTAGAAAATATACAAGGCGGATGATTCTTGTATCAGTAATCTTCATGTAATATATTATTTTGTTGACAGTTCTACCTAGGGAGACGGAAAAAGTATCGATACTTTTATGTATCGATACTTTATATAGGGTAATTTCACATTTTACAGATATATGAAATTGTAAGAATATATGAAATTGATTCAGAAAAATAAACTATAATTTTCAACTTTGTATGGAGGGTGTGGGATAATATTTTCATTCATAATTTTTATAATAAAAAATCTTAAAAAATACGATTCCATTAAAACGCAATATGATAGGTCTTGACGTTGTTTCGCAAGAATAATAGATACGTATGTGATCTATGGTGTTTGTCACTGTAATTTGTTTATTTTCTATGGTCACTGTTCGTCTTCGCTTTGTTTTTACTGGTGTTCGCATGGTTTTTATATAGATTTTGCGGTGATTGTGACCTATTTTAATAAAATAACTATCTGACGGGTCCTGTACATATTGAGCCAACCTCGGCAGAGCATCAACTTTGGCCAACTTCACAAAATGGCTGACAGCGATCACACATTAGCGCATGACTCATTGCTGCCTGGCGAAGTACTTGATATGGACTGATATGGACGTAATAGCTGCCGCGGCAATTTATTTCTTCCAAGCTATAACTAGAGAAAAATTTTGAATTTCGATCTATAATTCTATAATTTTACAACCATATTTTTTGATACTATATTTATCGATTAAAGCAAAAGAAAAAATCAAAAATGTTCAACTTATGAAGCAGAGTTAAGTCCCGGGTACGATACGAGCGGCAGAGCGTCAATGCGGCAGAGCGGCAAGCGGTGAGTAGCGCCGGCTACGCTACAAAGCGGCTGAGCTTCTGAACTGAACTTCTTCTCGGCTGAACTTCTGCCAGTCGCCGTGCCGTCATATTCATTTTAAGCGTAAACGTCAGACATTTATGGAAATGTCATTTATTGAATGTCTCGAGGAAATACGGCGTTCACCCGATAAACAGGAGTAGAAGGGTTTACGGAGAGTACCACCTTTTGTTTAAAAATTTTAAAAACGAAAAAAACTCGATTTTTTGAATATACAAACATTTGATTACCTACTCCAGAAAGTAACGCCTCGCTTGACAAAGAAAAGGCTGGGTCTTCAACAGCAAATAACACCAGAAGAAAGACTCGTGGTAATACTGAGGTATGTAATAAAATACACATGATGTTTTGAAAATTTTCAACACTTATTCAAAATGTTCACATTTAAATGTAAATAGTTTCGGATATTTTATACGAACCGTATGTATTTCCGAGAAGCGAATCTCGACGTTTCGTTGAGTACTTATTCAATGTCATCAGGAGGACGACCTTTACCTGTGGAGGTGGAGGTCGGACTGATTAGGGCGTAAATTGTATGCACTTTGTTGTGGAGTGTTCTCATCTTCTACAATAGAGGTCGCCAGTGTGCAATAAGTACTAGTTACGTCGGCGGATTTTACTGCGACTTCTCTCAAGTGTAGAATCAATGTAGTTAGAACAGGGCGCCAAATACTTGATAGTTTGTAACTGTCATCTCTATTTAAATTGGGATGTTTGTATATTTCAATGGACTCCCTCACTTATCTGGGTATACGTACGGTTCTGTTGATAAGATTTTAGCCTTGTCAAATCTGATGAAGTGACAGAGATTCCCTTTGGATGGATGTTCGCAGATTGCCGATATATTGGAGTTGTTGTTTTTAATTGATCCAATATGTTCCTTCAATCGTGTAGCGATATTGCGTTTGGTTTGTCCTGTGTAGAAAGCTCCACAATCGTAAGACACTCTGTATACACCTGGAGACTCGAACGGTTTGTTATCTTTTACACTACCTAACACACGTGAGATCGAATTATGAGGGCTGAAAACTGTTTTTATATTTAAGTTCAACAACACCCGGATGATTTTATCAGTAAGACCTCTGATGCAAGGTAAGTATGCTTTATTTCTTGGGACATCGCATGTGCTAGATCGTTTTCTTGATGTCTGTATGTTCGGAGAGTATCCATTAGCTATGAGTGCATCCTGCACTGTTTTTCTTTCCGAGGCAATGTTTTCCGTGTCGCAAATTCTATCACCTCGTGTTATTAATCGTCGGTTATTAAAGGTCGGTTCCCACAGCATTAATAACACGAGCATACATTAGTAACCCGTCAAAAATGAGGTGTTTTAAAAAAAAATTTGGAAAAAAAAATTAATATTAAAAAGTTACGGACGTTAGAAGAAGTTACGAGGACAGACAGATAGATAGACGGACGGACTGACAGAGAGACAACGAAATTATTATAATTGGGATACATTCATATTACGAATCCGACAAATACTCTTTAAAATAGATTTCATCTGCTTCGCATGTTCCAGGCTGCTGGTTCACAAAAGAATTATTTTTAGGGTGTCGATCTAAAGAACTACTAGTGTTTGAAGTTAAATACTGTAGTCTTTTCTTCTTTGCTTCATGATCCTTGACAGCCTTAAATACACAGTTCTGGATTTCAGTGCGAACCTGCATTTTGTCTAGGTCACCTAGGCGAGATATATAAGGAAGCAAACTTAAAAAGAAGTGATAGTCATCTCCCTTATCACTTTCCCCCATACTTAAATTGGCATTAATTTTCCTCTCCTCCATTTCCAACATTCGCTTTTTCATGTCTTCTTTTTTCGTAATATTTTTTGAGGAACGGTGGGCTCGGGAAAGTCTATCATCGAATTCAGGACGAGAAGACGTTGTTTCTTGTTGAGGGATTAGGTTTGGATCTGTGTCCTCTTCGACTTCGACACCTATAGTAAAATTTTCTTCTTCTTCCATTGAAGGAGACTTTAGATTTCCTACCATAGGACTTGGAACAATTACATCCCGGGTGAATTCCATGAGGCTTGAAAATTTCCACTTTTTGTGTGGAGGATTGGCGGCAGAACCAGATACAGCAGGCGCGGTTTGAACTCTCTTCCTGAAACTGTCTTTCAAATTTTTCCATTTTTTTTTACAATCGTCCCCTGGAAAAAACATTATTTGTATCATTATAACAAAAAAATATTTTATACCTAAACATTATGTCCTGTTTCTTTCAGGTTCTTCAAGAAAACTTCAATACATTTAGCAAAGGCTAGAAAGACCATTGAATGTGCTTTTGGAATTTTAAGGGCAAAATGGCGATTTTTAGGAACGTCTTTAGAAATACCAACCATGTCAAAAATAAACGAACTTGTGCAAGCTGCTTGCGTATTGCATAATCTTATCAGAGACAGGGGTGGCATTAACGACGCGGACTACATATCACTCACTCCGTGAAGAGACAACGAAAGAATTAGGAAGTTCAGTGGGTCCCATTCCAGAGCAATATCGAAGGTCAACCGCGGGAGCAATAGAAATAAGGAAAACATTTATGGCCTGTTTTTAAACAATAGCTATTTTTTTTGTTTTTAACAATTGTAATTGTTATCGACATTTAAGAAAACGAATTAAAACAATAAAGTAATCTTACCTGACACGTTTATTGCTTGTCCAACTTCTTCCCACAGTTTCTTCGTAATCACACTATTTTTAAAATCATTATGTCTGTCATTCCACAAACATGTCAAACTTTGCACTTGAGATATTAAAATCTCACACTCCAGATCCGTTAACTTTCTTTTATCTGACATTGTTTTGTAGGAGAGCTTCAACAAAAATTGTACAATATCTCTGCAAACAGTTTCCCATAGAATAATTGACAAACAGACGCTGAGCGGTGAGCGAAAATTAATGTCCGTAAAATCCGGGAACTGTGAGCGGCAAGCGGTGCCGCCCTGCCGCTCTTGCTTATCGTAGCCTGCTACTACTCCATAGGGATGGGCGTTGAATGGACGGACTAGTTGAAATCAACCGTTGACGACGCGTCGACGGTTTATGTTTATCGCATGGACTAGTTGAATTTGTAGACGGTGGACGGCGGACTACGTGGACGGTGGACGATTCGAGATTCAACGTAGTGCAAAGCAACGAACGAAAGCAAGACAAAACGTCTCCGTTTATTTCTCTCTCATCTCTCGCTGTCGACTTGTAGACGCCACAGACGGCTCGACGGGTAATTTCATTTCAACTCTAAAGTACACGACCATAGAGTGCAGATCTGTGTACACGAACTATGACAGAGACTTGAAATTTGAATGCTTGTGTAGGGCCTAGGGATGGGTCGTCGACGTATTTACCGTCGACGAAACGAGACAGTCCACGTCCATCCATCGACGAGACGATCAACTAGTTGAATTCGTCAACTAGTTGACGCGTCAACTTCGTTACGCTGACGTCGCGGACGTTCTATCTAAACATCGGGACGATGGTCAACTGTCTACGGTTCGACGCGAGGCTGCTCGACGGCTCAACCCTTGGCTATTTTTATTACGTTAATTTTTAAAATTTAAAGAAGTTCGAAGTAATATAGTTTTGGGGAAAGTAAAACCGCTACTTGTGCTTATATGTAAAAATAAATATTTTATTATTTATTTGTTTACGCACATTATAGGTTTTTACATATTGTTTTATATACTTCTTTCTATATATAATAAAGAAAGAAGTAGGTATACACAACAATATCAGGTGTAAGCAGTAAAATATAAATATAAACTACATTTATAAGCAGTGAAAGTATCGGGTATAAGCATTAAAATATGAGTATAAAAATTAAAAATATAAAGAACAAAGCAGTAATGTGTGTATAAAAAAATATATTAGGTACACATCATTACATGTGTACAGGGTTATTTGGAAAACATTAATAACCTGGCAGGACTATATTCCTGCCTTGATTATGAGTATTATTTTTTGTTAAACGTTGGACTATCACTACACTAAATCAAATCGATTACGAAAAATTCATTCGTTTCAATACAAGTTGAATAAAATGATAAAAACCTTTACATTTATTTTTTATCTATAAATTTATAAATAAATACATAATTTAAAAATACTTTACATTTGAGATGTTATCTAGAAATTTATTGAAGAATACATCTTTCAAAGTCAGGCTTTCACTTTGTGGTGACATTATTAATAAATAAATATATCTGTATTATTTGTCAACTTTAGTTTAAGGCTCAATCTGAGAAAAGGAACATTGTTACCGAAACATGTAAAAAAACAATAAAAAGTGGTGTAAACAAAATTATAATAGATTTATTTTTTTAGCTATAAAGTTGAAAATAGGGAATTTTTAATATAAATTAATTAAACCTAAATTCAAGATTATATTACATATACAACAATTAATGTTGGACTCCTGAATAAGGACCGTAGTTAGGTATAGAAAATTTTATTCCCTACAAGTTTGTTTATCATTTATATGCTAAAGTTGAAAAGTAACGAAATAACACAATAATTAAATTTTACCATCCCTTTTCAGGTAGATATAAGAAGTCGAGATCGACCGAATAAAATATTGATTTTAGAAAAATATCTAGCCGGCCTGTAAATTAATAATAGTTCAATAAAAAATAAAATAATTAAACAGAATTGTTTTATTTTATACAGCGTAAAATTAGGAATTCACCGAATCGTCGCACGTGACATTACAAAAAATAATAGATAATAGCTTATTAAGCCTATCTCGCCCTACGCATGTATACAAATTTCAAATCTCTAGTCATAGTTCGTGTACACAGATCTGCACTGAAATGAAATTACCCGTCGAGCCGTCTATGACGTCTATGGCATCTACAAGTCGACAGCGAGAGATGAGAGAGAAATAAACGGAGACGTTTTGTCTTGCTCTCGCTCGTTGCTTTGCATTGCGTTAATCTCGAATCGTCCACTGACCACGGCGTCCGCTGTCCACCGTTTACGAATTCAACTAGTCCATGCGATAAACGTAAACGGTCGACGCGTCGATGCAACGTCAACGGTTGATTTCAACTAGTCCGTCCATTCAACGCCCATCCCTAGTGTAGGGTAAGGTAGGCATAATAAGCTATTATCTATTATTTTTTACTTGATTTGTGCGATGTGCACGTGCGACGTTTCGGTGAATTCCCAATTTTGTGCTGTATAAAATAAAACAATTCTGTTTAATTATTTTATTTTTTATTGAACTAATATTTTACTGCTTACACCTGATATTGTTGTGTATACCCACTTCTTTCTTTATTATATATAGAAAGAAGCATATAAAACAATATGTAAAAGCCTATAATGTGCGTAAACAAATAAATAATAAAATATTTCTTTTTACATATAAGCACAAGTAGCGGTTTTACTTTCCCCGAAACTATATTCCTTCGAACATCTTTAAATTTTAAAAATTAACGTAATAAAAATAGCCAACGGTTGAGCCGTCGAGCAGCGTCGCGTCGAACCGTAGACAGTAAAGTTGACCATCGTCCCGTTTAGATAGAACGTCCGCGACGTCCGCGTAACGAAGTTGACGCGTCAACTAGTTGACGAATTCAACTAGTTGATCGTCTCGTCGATGGACGGACGTGGACGATCTCGTTTCATCGACGGTAAATACGTTAACGACCCATCACTACTACCCCATCTCTATCACGCTCAAACAAACAAAAACGTGAGCGGCACCGCTCCATAGACAAGAGCGGCACTGTTGAATGTATCTGCCGCCTGTGTCTGCCGCTCTGGCTTTTTTGGTCTATATTCTATACTCTGTGTTCTGGCTCTGCGCGTCTGGTCTGCGTTGACAGGTGGTTGACAAAATTGAAACTTTAAACAGATAATGAATCATGATCAGGGGGTGGGCACTCGTAGTACCGAGTGACCACCATAAGGTAGCGCCACAGAATAGCCGTGACGTCATACGCATTGTTTATCGTCAGCCATCTTGTATCTTTGTGCACGAACCACAGAATAGCCGTGACGTTGATAATATCCGGTTCCTTATCAGTAGGGATGGGTCGTCGACGTATTTACCGTCGACGAAACGAGACCGTCCACGTCCATCCATCGACGAGACGATCAACTAGTTGAATTCGTCAACTAGTTGACGCGTCAACTTCGTTACGCGGACGTCGCGGACGTTCTATCTAAACGGGACGATGGTCAACTTTACTGTCTACGGTTCGACGCGACGCTGCTCGACGGCTCAACCGTTGGCTATTTTTATTACGTTAATTTTTAAAATTTAAAGATGTTCGAAGGAATATAGTTTCGGGGAAAGTAAAACCGCTACTTGTGCTTATATGTAAAAAGAAATATTTTATTATTTATTTGTTTACGCACATTATAGGCTTTTACATATTGTTTTATATACTTCTTTCTATATATAACAAAGAAAGAAGTAGGTATACACAGCAATATCAGGTGTAAGCAGTAAAATATAAATATAAACTACATATATAAGCAGTGAAAGTATTGGGTATAAGCATTAAAATGTGAGTAAATAAAATGGAAGGAAACAATGATTTTGCGTGATAAAGGCACCAGTTATGAGGTGCGGTAAAAAATACTTTACATTTATTTATTATCTATAAATTTATAAATAAATACATAATTTAAAAATACTTTGCATTTGAGATGTTATACAGAAATTTATTGAAGAATACATCTTTCAAAGTCAGGCTTTCACTTTGTGGTGACATTATTAATAAATAAATATATCTGTATTGTTTGTCAACTTTAGTTTAAGGCTCAATCTGAGAAAAGGAACATTGTTCCCGAAACATGTAAAAAACCAATAAAAAGTGGTGTAAACAAAATTATAATAGATTTATTTTTTTATCTATAAAGTTGAAAATAGGGAATTTTTAATAAAAATTAATTAAACCTAAATTCAAGATTATATTACATATATAATAATTAATGTTGGACTCCAGAATAAGGACCATAGTTAAGTATAGAAAATTTTATTCCCTACAAGTTTGTTTATCATTTATATGCTAAAGTTGAAAAGTAAGGAAATAACACAATAATTAAATTTTAGCATCCCTTTTCAGGTAATATATAAGAAGTCGAGATCGATCGAATAAAATATTGATTTTAGAAAAATATCTAGCCGGCCTATTAATTAATAATAGTTCAATAAAAAATAAAATAATTAAACAGAATTGTTTTATTTTATACGGCGTAAAATTGGGAATTCACCGAATCGTCGCACGTGACATCACAAAAAATCAAGTAAAAAATAATAGATAATAGCTTATTAAGCCTATCTCGCGCTACGCATGTATTCAAATTTCAAATCTCTAGTCATAGTTCGTGTACACAGATCTGCACTCTATGGTAGTGTACTTTAGAGTTGAAATGAAATTACCCGTCGAGCCGTCTATGACGTCTATGGCATCTAAGTCGACAGCGAGAGATGAGAGAGAAATAAACGGAGACGTTTTGTCTTGCTCTCGCTCGTTGCTTTGCATTGCGTTAATCTCGAATCGTCCACCGACCACGGCGTCCGCTGTCCACCGTCTACGAATTCAACTAGTCCATGCGATAAACGTAAACGGTCGACGCGTCGATGCAACGTCAACGGTTGATTTCAACTAGTCCGTCCATTCAACGCCCATCCCTAGAGTCTTCTTAATGTAATTTTGAAAATAAAATATTCTTAATATTTTGGGTGACATGCCGACAGTTACGGAGATAAGCAACATCAAAGTTTGCATTTTTTCAATATTTTAACTTATTTTCAATAAAACGTCGGACTATCACTTATATGGAATATTAAAAATTTATTTGCTTTGATACAAATCAAATAAAATGATTAAAACGTTGCATAAATTAAAAAAAAATCAAGTTTTGTTATTTTATTTGACTTATAATAAAGCGAATAAATTTTTAATATTCCTTAAGTTACTGAAGTGATACTCCAATATTATACAGAAAATAAGTCGGACATATTGAAAAATAAATGCAAACTTTGATGTCGCTTATCTCCGTAACTGTTGACATTTCACCAAAAGGGTAAAGAACATTTTCTATTCAAAATTGAATGTAGAAGACTCCCTCAAAGTTTTTTCTACTAGCTATGGGAGACTCTGTATATTGCACAAAATAGTAAAATTATGTGGTAAGCGGTTTAATTTTATCCTTATAATAGTTAATAAAAGAAGTTATTTTTTCTTTAAGAATTTTCACTTAGCGACCATAGTCTGCGATCACAGACTAATATTATTACACAGACCCGGACCGGATCCCGGATTAATACACACAATTCCGATTAATCAGGATTAAGAATATTTTGAGCATATTCAATTTTTTCAAGAACGCGATACTGGATTTTATTCCCAGGGGGACATCATTAACAAGACTTGGTAACTTGATGGTCATATTACATAGACATTATAGATCATACATGTGGGGGACTTGGTATTTATAGAGACTGCTTTATTGGGTCACCACCGTATAAAATAAGGAATCTCTATATTTAAATGTGGGTAAAAACTCGAGAGAGGTTTTACAAGATTTATTCAGTAGCAAATGGTTACAATAGTACAACATAATTATTAATTTAAACGCGAGTATAAGTAGAACTTTGAGGAGACAATGAGACAGGCCTCCGGCGTCTGTGTTGATGGCGGAGAATGAAGAGAGAGAGAGAGATGGCTCGCTGCCCGGCTTCGTATGGTCCCGGAGAGCAAAGAAAGTCCATCGTCTTTGGCGGTGTGTGTCGGGGTACATGACCCAAGGTGCTGATCTTGCAATTAGCGGTTACGTCTGCCGTCTTCTTCGCGTTGGTGCATTCAATTCTGGGCGCGGGTTCCCAGTGTTTTTGGCTACCTTGCATTTAGGCCTGCCGGTGCCTGCTGCGTTCGCTGTTGTCAGGGCGCGATGACCTCACGCCTGCTGCACGTATATCTCGGTGGCTATAGGTGTGTTACTACGGTACCCGTACCTTAAATATATTATAGATCGTCTCTATGGGACATCTAAGTATAATATATATTAATCAGTAGGTACCTATTAATATTTTGGTTTAATGTCACGGTACTAAAATTATTTAATTATATAAAAACACTAACTGTTGTACACGGCATTGCACGGTTTAAAGATTAAGTTTAAAATAATATTGTGGGGGGGGAACAAAGGTTCCATTGATTTGCAAAGTCTCTAATAAAAACAATGTTTCCATTTAATCACGCTGGGATGGATGGGATGTCCAGGAGGGAAATGTGACCTGTGTTACCCGCTGGTTCCTAAAAAAAAATTATGCAAAATTCGAGTCAGATCAGTCAGGGAGAGTGGGAGGGATAAAGGAAGGGGGAGGGAATGTCACGATATCCGCCGGGGCCTAAATAATAAGTATGCAAAATTTGGGTCAGATCGGTCGAACGGTACAGATTTGCATGAAAAATATATCACCGGAAAGAGGCGGTAGAGGAGGGAAATGTCACCTATATTACCTGCCGGGTCCTAAAGAATAAGTTTGCAAATTTTGAATCAGATCAGACAAACATTGAGTTTTATAGGTCTAGATTGTGGGGTACCGTGTCCCGGATCCCCACTTTTGTACAATGTATTATAGGATGAATACAGTTAATATGAACAGAGAGCCGTGGTCAATTTTATGGAGTTTATTTAATTTTCGGTTGAATAACAGTGAGTGCTTTGTCGCTCGACTAATGCTAATTGGGTGCGCCTTGGGTCGTCAACCTTATTCCTGGTCGCGTGCGTAGCAGGTGCAGGAAGCGGTCAAGGTGAAGATCGTGCTGTAAGCTGGAGATCTCTTTAACATTGTCAAAAGTTACCTCGGTGATCGTACCGTGACCCTCAGCTATGGTGGATTATCCCGTAGAATTTTCGGTTGAATTACAGTGAGTGCTTTGTCGCTCGACCTTGGTAGATAACGGCGGTCATCGGTGTGTCAACTAATTGGGTGTGCCTGGGGTCGTCAACATTGTTCCTGGTCGTGCGCGTAGCGGGTGCAGGAAGCGGTCAAGGTGAAGATCGTGCTGTAAGCTGGAGATCTCTTTGACATTGTCAAAAGTTACCTCGGTGATTGTACCGTGACCCCCAGCTATGGTGGATTATCCCGCACCAGGCCTCTGGACATGGGTTGCCCACAGGGTTCGGTTCTAGGACCAACTCTGTGGAACATCCTCTTTGACGACCTGTTACTGCTTCCGCTACCGGTGGACTGTGCGACTATAGCCTACGCGGACTCCTGTTTCTGGACAGACTCGCAGAGAATTAGAGAAAAAGGGTAATATGTCAATTGCGATGATTTCTGACTGGTGTAAAAGAAACAAGTTAGCTCTAGCGCCTTCAAAAACAGTTGCTCTGAAGACGAAGGGTGGCTTGAGTCAGGTTAGGATCCGATTTTGAAAGTGGATGGAATAACTGTAAAATTTGAAAGAGAAGTTAAGTATCTAGAAGTGACCTTTGACAAGTCGGTCTCCTTTCTGGCTCATGTCAAGACCATCTCCGACAGTGCGGGGGTCTTCTTTACCTCCATGAAGCGGATGAGTGTTGCGGACTGGGGCATCCGTTCTGCAGCTTTGAATAGTGGGCAGAGTGTTCCGTTGCTGGCGCTGACGGGACCCTCCCGGTTAAAGGTATTCGGGTATGAACGAATCATTCAAAAGAATCAAATGATTCGATTCCTTTGATCCGTTTGGTTCGGTTCTTTTGATTCGGACTCGAGTCCGCGTCCGATTCCTTTTTGCATGTGTGCGTGCTGATAACGGGGTATAAATGATACACCAAATACTTTATGCTTGTTTAGTGATTCATTTTTGTGTTAGTGATTGTTTTTTGGGTGTATTTGTGATTCAATTTTGCGTGTGTTTGTGACTCACCATCGCATGCGTACATATTTATGTGTTGGATTTTACACGTTTATTGTTTATTCAACAGGCTTTGATGTATGTATTATTATTTTTATAATATTTTCGACTTAAAATTAACTTTTTCTTATTTAATATTTTTTTGTGATACATGATTATTTTTTATGTATTTTAAATATGACATATTTATTTCCTAATATCTCTTGATCATACATAAATCGTTTTAGTATTTTTCAATGTTTGTTATTATTTTATTTTAACATATTATTTTCCATTTTAAAGACCATTGTTCATTTACTTTTTTGTCAAGTTATCGTGACGGCCATTTTAAATTTTTTTTATTTTTTATTTTTAGCTAAGGTGACGAAAAACAATTTTTTTAGTTTTAATCTTTAGCGAAATTGATTTTTAACGCGTATACCTACTGCTACAATTAAAAATAAAATAATTAATAAATCATTTGTATTTTCGTAATTAATTATAAATTATTATTATTATTATTATTAATTATTAAGCAATTAACGTTATTTTATTTCTTAATATTTCTACATTTTTGTTATTTTTTTTATATCAAAATGATAATTACACATCTTCTCCACACTAAACTATTTTACTGCTAAATGTGTTTTATGATTTAATAGCATTTTGATTTTTACAAAGCAATGTTAATTATTATTAAAATCTAGACGTTTTGCTAAAAGCGTGGATAAAATATATAAAGCCGTCGAATTAAAAACCATGTAAAAGTACAAGTATATTTTAACGAAGTATTTAGTCAGAGAAAATTATCTTGTTCATTTGACAGATAGCAGATCTAAAACACCCAACGGGCAACGCGTGCACCGACACTGACAAATTAATGGCCGACTCCTACCTACCCGCACCCGGTAACTAAGACCGATTTCGTCATAATTCTCGTTTAAAAGAACGAAACTACTCACTTCAAGATCGAATCTGTAAACGACTCGTTCAAATGAAGGAATCAAATGAATTGATTCTTTTTAACTCGAGGAGTCGAAAGAACCAATTCCTTGAAAAGAATCGCAAACAGCACCTCTACTCCCGGTTCTAGCGGCTAGCGGGGGTGCTCCCTGCAGACTTGGAGGTTTTGGAGAACTGCGCGCACCGTAATCTTAGGCGGGGTCTGGAAACTGACTACTTCGGCAGGACTCTCAGGCCCCTAAAAAACGAGCGGTTCCAGGAGTTGGGCAGAAGGATTAGACGGATTACGATCGAAATTTGGCAAGAAAGATGGGATGACGCTACCACCGGGAGATGGACCCACTGCTTCTTCCCGAGGGTGGCGGTGAAAGAAAGGATTCCGGAGGATATTTCCCGACACTGAACCACCACACAGTACAGCTGCTGTCGGGTCATGGAGTTCAGATCTAAGTTACATGATCTTGGGCTATATACCCACCCTCGGTGCGTCTGTGCTCGTGTGGCCCAGACTCGGGGCATATCCTGTGTCCCTTGAAAAACATTTTAAGAGAGTTTCACTGTAAATAAATATATTATACAGAAATTAACAATTTTAAATAATTTAAATTATAATTACATTTTTTTTAACATGGAACTTATTACATGATGAAGTTGTAAATAAAAGCCGTGCACGAATTTCATTATTTTATTAAAATTCACTCGACACCAACATTTAATAAGAGACCAAAGATCGACAAACAATTTAAATGAGCCAAGAGAAATATAAAAATAAGTTACTCGCATATTAATTTTTTGATATAATTTTCACACAGAATTAAATAAAACTTAAATAAAATGATTATGCTTAAATTTAGTTACCTTACCAATTTTGTATTGCAGTAAAACAGAACACATCATGCGGAGTTTCTCCGAAGAGAATCACAAATGGTTAACGAAAGGATGACACAACATCACAACCTACACGGGAACCGCGGCGGACCCAAGATTAACAACCGCTAAAGGATTTACTTAATAACAACACTTGTGGTTATTGTGTCATGGACAACCCGCTCTAGAATCTGAATTGCTCGTGACCTTCCCGGGATGAAATCTTTAATATAATAATAAATTCATCAAGTGTAAAAATAGTCTTTATATAATAAAAATTATTATGTAAATTTAAATATATATATGTATCCACATTTTATAATGTATAATAATCAAATTCATATTATGGGACAAAGTTCTCCGATATTCAACATGGCTAAGTGTCATCGGGTGAAAAGCGAAATATTCAAATTGATGTAAATAAAGACATATTTGTTCATTTCATTCTTTTTACTAATCTACATTTTCTAGCTAGAGCTATATTTAAACGACCAACTTAAATTAATTAATAACTAGAATAATATAAAGAACTTCGTTAACCTATGTACCGCGGTAATGTTTAATTATTCGTTACAATTGCGCTTAAAATCTGTTACGGAGCGGATTAATAGCGCGCATTAACGACCTCGCGAAAAATTCAAGGCGATCAGAGAACGATGAGTGGCAAATTTGTGTAAATGCAATTTGAGCACTCCTCAAGTTCACCATGTGCAGCTAACACGACAGTCACGATGCTAAAATATTTCTTCACACATTCACACTTCGTGGGAGATCAATTCTTCAGTTCCTAGAAGACTATATCTAGCGCTATAAATGTTTTGTGACATCAATAAATGAACAGAAAACTTAACCTAACCTAAACGCGCGCATGTACGCCCCTAAATACACTTAAATCGTAATTATGCATTGGTGGAAACACGCACCGTCAGAACCGTCAAACGCTGAAGGCGCTAAATGCTTCGTAGCGGCCAATGACGCGAGAGATATCTGTCCACGGTAAAACAAACCACTCGTGAGAAAAACACTGAAAAAATAAAAACACCAAAACATTTGGCCACCACGAGTCTCAATTTGATATTTTGTTCATGTCACAAATTGACGGTCGCCGGTAGAATTAAGCCTAAATTTATTCTCTCTTATGTCCTAATAAAATAATGTTTCAGACGTAAAATCTCTCATTTACGAAAGATTTTTGTGAAACGCACAATCCTTCAGTGAAACCTTACCTATAATAAAGAGACCGTACAACTGAAAAACGTATAAAATGTTGATTAAAATAAGTATTATCGATCTAAAACAAGATGATGTTTAAAAATGTGATATGTACATAATCCACGCGTTTTGTGAAATTATAAATACTCATTCGCAATATATGAAATTAAAATGATTCGATTGAACATATCGATAGAGATCAAACTGATATTACGACTATACATACACATCTCAAGCCGAGAGACACTAAGGACATAACAATTACCGTTCAAAATACGGAAAACAGAATATATAAATATACATATATAAATCAGACAATACTCGTGTACTCAAGTCTACCTATAACAGTCTATTTTCATGAAAAGAATGCGTTAAGAAATAACACGTCAACTCTATACTATCATGAAACCTTTTAATTCTAACATTTTGTTGGAAGGCAGATTTTAACGAATTAACAAACTAGTATACAATATATTCTTCATGTATATTTTTCAAAAATATTTAGCAAATTTTAAGCTAATACAGCATTAGCCGTAAAACAATTTACATTACAGATTAATATATCCTTTCGATTGCTTTACAGAATACTATGTTTATACGTACTGCCGCTGTGCACTCTGTCGGGGTCAACGGGAGATACAAATGAATACAATGACAACTCTCATCAGAAACTGTTTTCTAGGTTGTTAATTCTACGCCACCAATACAAAAGGACTATTACAAAAATGAGTATTCGAAACAACGAAAATGAACACATAAATTTATAAACGAAGTATAATCCTAGAATATGAAATTACCAACTACGAATTAATTACCGACACATGCAAACCGCGCCGTAAAGAAGAATAATAAGGAAATTCAAAAGTAGACTATCGGATCCGATTCTAAAATGTGACACAAAAAGGACATTAATGCACGCTTGGAACATATATAGTCATAAAGAATGTTGCATTTAATACTATCAACTAAGCAGTCAGGTGTTCCTCAGCTGGTACCGCCCTCCTCTTCCCCTCCAAGCGCCGGCTCTTCTCGCCCTCCCCCAAGGCTCTCTGCCCTGCTCATTCCTCTGGCCCATTTCCCGGTTTCCACCAAAGCCCTCGTCCACGTGATCGGCGGCGAGCACAAATTCCTCCACGACCGGAGGCGGCTCCGCAAAATTGGGCTCCGGGGGCAGAAATGGCGGGGGCGGCACATTGAACTGTTGCTGGAACACGAAGGTGGGGCACTCCTGCACGCGCACGGGCTGAAGCAAGTCCTTGTAGTACACGCACGCCACGTCCTGAGGCAGAGGCGGGGGAGACAGGGGCTCCGGTTCCGAGGGGGGGGAGAGGCTCGCCGCACTGCCGCTAGCCTCTGAACACCTTTGTCATTTACCGTTGGCCTGGAGGGCAGTGTTGATCTGGGCCCACAAGTCTTTCTGGCATGATTTCGATCTGTAAAAATTAAAAATATCATTTGTCATAATTTATTTTGCATATAAAAGTCACTTAAATAAATTTCACTTTATTTTTCAGTCATTAATAGTAACAATAATTATAGGTAGAAGTCTGCCGATAACATACCGATACTGATAGTTATAAAAAAGTATCGACGATACTGATGCGGAGAGGGAAGATTTCAAAAGATGTAAAAAGTTGTGGGTTTAGATTAGAAATGACGAAATTACTTGCATAATATTTATTTAGAATGTGTACTTTATAAGAATATAACATTCAGATTAGAAATAAGTAATTAAAATCTAGATTTATGAGATTTTTATTCAGGAAACACAACATCCTTAAATTATTCGGTGAATGCCGATTTCGTAAGTGTGTTTGACGAGATCAACTGTTGAGAATAGCCTTTCAGATGGGACAGAACTCATTTGGAAATGGAAATATTTTTGCCCTGTTTTCCAAATTTGTATATAGAACATCACTATGCTAGAAAACGAGAGGATCCCTTCTCTTGATATATTGGGTGATCTCAGATATCTCTCTAGTTCTTCGTTGAGAGAATCAGTGTTCGAAAGAGAGAGAGAAAGACTCATCTTCTTCAGCCTCTTTAATAATATGTATTTTCACAGACACTCCATACCCCATATCTCGTAGATGGCTCAGATATTAGGTTTGTTTCATTCTCGTCTTGAAAGATCACGATCCAATGACACCATACATTGACATTTGACATTTGGAAAATGGATGTCTAGCATTAAAAGAAACATATTATTGAAATTCCAAATTAGTCCCACTCCTGATGAAATTCCAATTTGCTGCGATTCCCAATTTGATTATACAGGGTGTTTCATAGCTTATTAAAATTAAAAACAAATAACTTTGTTTTAACCACTGATTTTATTTTAACAAACACTCGACATGTTTCGGGAACCAACGGTCCCTTCTTCAAGAGAATACAAGGTTGTTTTTAATTTTAATAATTTAAAATGTTACCACAAAGTGAATTTGCATTTATTGGAGATGTTTCATAGCTATTTTGAATAGAAAATATTCTTTACGCTTTGGGTGAAATATCGACAATTACGGAGATAAGTGACATCAAAGTTTGCATTTATTTTTTAATATTTCTCGCTTACCTTACTATAATAAAGGTAACTAAATATTAAAAATTTACTCGCTTTGATACAAGCCAAATAAAATAACTAAAATGTTGCAGAAATTTGAAAAAAAAACATTATGTTATTTATATTATACATAATTGCCATTGTGTAGATAAAATATATATACACATGTGTAATATTTATTTTATACATAATCAATGACAGCATAATCTAAATTTTTGCGTAATGCATAAAATTTTTGCATAATAAAAGATTAACACTGCATCAATGAAAATGTGTTGATAAGCGCAAGACTATGAACAAAAAAAATTAATTGTTTTAGAATTAAAACGTGAAATAGAAAATTTGTCTCTTTAAGTGTTCGTAAATATTTGAACAAGAAATTAATGGAGTTATACTACATCAGGTGATATCCGAATGTTCACTAATCAATCATTTTTCATATCAGTTAAATTATTTATACAATTATGATGTCAAAAATAAGTTTTACAGCTTATGCTGTTCTCATCATGAACGTCAAAGGTAGATGAAACTATTGCCAGTGACGCATGTAATGTAGGTATTTAGAGAGGGTGGGTGGATAGTGACCTGCGAATGCACTGCAGCCAATCCTTGAACTGCGCCGTCCCCTCAGGTGTGAGATGGAGAGCTGTCCTGGCAGACACCACTACATTTGCAAACTCCTCGTAATCTGATGCCGTTAGATGGTAAAGCATCTGGTGCATGCACTGGATATACCTAGAACAATTCAATTCAACATTAACTTAAATGAATTCATTGTTGTTTGAGCTATTCATGTGTGGAGAAGCATGTTCCGTTTCCATTTTCAAAAATTAAGTTAAAAGGACAAAATTCAGAATGGTTTAGGTATATGGTAAATATTAAACACAATGTTCTGTGGATATTTCTGACGTTCATATGCATCTCATTGCAGGGTCCATCACAGGGCTAAGGATCAAAAATGTGGAGCAAAGTAGAATAACATCAAGCTGTCATCTTAGTGAAGTGCTCTGATTTATATATAATATTTTGAATGGAATAAGACTTTATAATATTGAATTCAGTGAATCTGTTATATCAAAACATGGCGGCAAACGTACACTATTGTTTTGGGTGTAATAAATTAATTAATAAAGGAGGCAGTATTAACTGCAGCTCTTGCAAACAATGGTTTCACAAAAAGTGTAGTGGACTAGACAGTGTTAATTTTAATAAATTTGCTGCGGAATTTAAGAAATATGGGAAAATTAACTGGAAATGCCAGTCATGCATTTCGGAGGTTAGCATTATAGAGTCTGACAGTGAGGAAGACGGTGATGAGGAAGGAATCAGTGCTTTGCCGACGCTGACTAATCAGATTGAACATCTTTTTAAGAAATACCTAGCTCCTTTCACAAAAAGAATGGAGAACTTTGAGTCCAGTGTCGCTGGTATTAGGTCTGACCTCAATAAACTTAACGACAGCACTAAAACAGCTGCCAAGCAATACACGCAACTGAGCAAAAGAATCAGTGCGGTAGAAGATAAAGTTAACGCAGGTGGTGTCATACCAGTCACACCTGACGGTATTATTTCTGAAATCTACGAGAGGCAGAAGTGCGAAACTAAGGTTATTGCTTTAAACGTCCCGGAATCAGAAAAGCTTGCCGGCGCTGACCGGCTCCAAGACGACCGTGACAGGCTTTCTACGATAATTCCTCATGAGGTATCTGACTCTGTACCTAATATGAAACTACGTCGACTTGGCAAGGCAGCAGAGGGGAAGATCCGACCCCTACTACTTGAAACTCCATCTGCTAATGAAGCGAGGACTTTATTGAAAACAAAACCGTCGGAAGGATCTAGAGTGATCTTCAAACATTACCTTACACCAGCACAACAGAAGCACCTTCAGGAGCTGAGATCTGAATTAAACGCTCTGGTGGCCAATGGAGACATAAACAAGACCATTAAAAACGTCAATGGAATTCCAAAAATAGTTGACAAACATACATTTCGCCCACCAAAATCAAAAACGATGCACAAAGAAAAATAAGTTACAAATTTATTATCAAAACACAAGAGGTCTTAGAACTAAACTAAATAGTTTTTTAACCTCTTCTGCAAGTAACAATAGTGATATAATCTGTGTTAGTGAGTCTTGGTTAAACTCTTCTATAGCTGATGGTGAAGTAATTAATGACACATTTGCAATATTTAGAAAGGATAGGGATATCAATACAAGTATTTACAGCAGAGGAGGTGGAGTATTTATTGCTGTCAAGCGCAGCATATCAGCCGAGCTACTATCGATCAACATTAAAAACATCGAACAAATTTTTGTTAAAATAAAATGTACAGATGGCGATGTCATAGTTGGATGTATCTACATACCACCGCACTCAACGACCGACATCTATGCTAAACACACCAAAACAATCTCATCTATTCAAGCTAAATACCCCAACTCCAAGATGCTCATTGTAGGCGACTACAATATCCCTAGTAGCCTTCCGCCAGATGACTGCGAAAATCTCATCTACAACGAACTACTCCTCACTGGATGCATGCAAATGAACGAAGTACGGAACTCCTACGATCATCTCCTCGACTTATGCTTCAGTAATTTCTACGTGAAACCAGAGAAATCACACCCTATAATTGACGAGGATGAACACCACCCTGCCTTGCACGTTTACGTTAGTAGCAAGGCCAACTAAAACCACATAGCCCACCAACCTACGCA
>JADDOH010024608.1:0-104379 GCA_016648135.1 Agrypnia vestita | reverse complement strand
AGTTCAGATCTAAGTTACATGATCTTGGGCTATATACCCACCCTCGGTGCGTCTGTGCTCGTGTGGCCCAGACTCGGGGCATATCCTGTGTCCCTTGAAAAACATTTTAAGAGAGTTTCACTGTAAATAAATATATTATACAGAAATTAACAATTTTAAATAATTTAAATTATAATTACATTTTTTTTAACATGGAACTTATTACATGATGAAGTTGTAAATAAAAGCCGTGCACGAATTTCATTATTTTATTAAAATTCACTCGACACCAACATTTAATAAGAGACCAAAGATCGACAAACAATTTAAATGAGCCAAGAGAAATATAAAAATAAGTTACTCGCATATTAATTTTTTGATATAATTTTCACACAGAATTAAATAAAACTTAAATAAAATGATTATGCTTAAATTTAGTTACCTTACCAATTTTGTATTGCAGTAAAACAGAACACATCATGCGGAGTTTCTCCGAAGAGAATCACAAATGGTTAACGAAAGGATGACACAACATCACAACCTACACGGGAACCGCGGCGGACCCAAGATTAACAACCGCTAAAGGATTTACTTAATAACAACACTTGTGGTTATTGTGTCATGGACAACCCGCTCTAGAATCTGAATTGCTCGTGACCTTCCCGGGATGAAATCTTTAATATAATAATAAATTCATCAAGTGTAAAAATAGTCTTTATATAATAAAAATTATTATGTAAATTTAAATATATATATGTATCCACATTTTATAATGTATAATAATCAAATTCATATTATGGGACAAAGTTCTCCGATATTCAACATGGCTAAGTGTCATCGGGTGAAAAGCGAAATATTCAAATTGATGTAAATAAAGACATATTTGTTCATTTCATTCTTTTTACTAATCTACATTTTCTAGCTAGAGCTATATTTAAACGACCAACTTAAATTAATTAATAACTAGAATAATATAAAGAACTTCGTTAACCTATGTACCGCGGTAATGTTTAATTATTCGTTACAATTGCGCTTAAAATCTGTTACGGAGCGGATTAATAGCGCGCATTAACGACCTCGCGAAAAATTCAAGGCGATCAGAGAACGATGAGTGGCAAATTTGTGTAAATGCAATTTGAGCACTCCTCAAGTTCACCATGTGCAGCTAACACGACAGTCACGATGCTAAAATACTTCTTCACACATTCACACTTCGTGGGAGATCAATTCTTCAGTTCCTAGAAGACTATATCTAGCGCTATAAATGTTTTGTGACATCAATAAATGAACAGAAAACTTAACCTAACCTAAACGCGCGCATGTACGCCCCTAAATACACTTAAATCGTAATTATGCATTGGTGGAAACACGCACCGTCAGAACCGTCAAACGCTGAAGGCGCTAAATGCTTCGTAGCGGCCAATGACGCGAGAGATATCTGTCCACGGTAAAACAAACCACTCGTGAGAAAAACACTGAAAAAATAAAAACACCAAAACATTTGGCCACCACGAGTCTCAATTTGATATTTTGTTCATGTCACAAATTGACGGTCGCCGGTAGAATTAAGCCTAAATTTATTCTCTCTTATGTCCTAATAAAATAATGTTTCAGACGTAAAATCTCTCATTTACGAAAGATTTTTGTGAAACGCACAATCCTTCAGTGAAACCTTACCTATAATAAAGAGACCGTACAACTGAAAAACGTATAAAATGTTGATTAAAATAAGTATTATCGATCTAAAACAAGATGATGTTTAAAAATGTGATATGTACATAATCCACGCGTTTTGTGAAATTATAAATACTCATTCGCAATATATGAAATTAAAATGATTCGATTGAACATATCGATAGAGATCAAACTGATATTACGACTATACATACACATCTCAAGCCGAGAGACACTAAGGACATAACAATTACCGTTCAAAATACGGAAAACAGAATATATAAATATACATATATAAATCAGACAATACTCGTGTACTCAAGTCTACCTATAACAGTCTATTTTCATGAAAAGAATGCGTTAAGAAATAACACGTCAACTCTATACTATCATGAAACCTTTTAATTCTAACATTTTGTTGGAAGGCAGATTTTAACGAATTAACAAACTAGTATACAATATATTCTTCATGTATATTTTTCAAAAATATTTAGCAAATTTTAAGCTAATACAGCATTAGCCGTAAAACAATTTACATTACAGATTAATATATCCTTTCGATTGCTTTACAGAATACTATGTTTATACGTACTGCCGCTGTGCACTCTGTCGGGGTCAACGGGAGATACAAATGAATACAATGACAACTCTCATCAGAAACTGTTTTCTAGGTTGTTAATTCTACGCCACCAATACAAAAGGACTATTACAAAAATGAGTATTCGAAACAACGAAAATGAACACATAAATTTATAAACGAAGTATAATCCTAGAATATGAAATTACCAACTACGAATTAATTACCGACACATGCAAACCGCGCCGTAAAGAAGAATAATAAGGAAATTCAAAAGTAGACTATCGGATCCGATTCTAAAATGTGACACAAAAAGGACATTAATGCACGCTTGGAACATATATAGTCATAAAGAATGTTGCATTTAATACTATCAACTAAGCAGTCAGGTGTTCCTCAGCTGGTACCGCCCTCCTCTTCCCCTCCAAGCGCCGGCTCTTCTCGCCCTCCCCCAAGGCTCTCTGCCCTGCTCATTCCTCTGGCCCATTTCCCGGTTTCCACCAAAGCCCTCGTCCACGTGATCGGCGGCGAGCACAAATTCCTCCACGACCGGAGGCGGCTCCGCAAAATTGGGCTCCGGGGGCAGAAATGGCGGGGGCGGCACATTGAACTGTTGCTGGAACACGAAGGTGGGGCACTCCTGCACGCGCACGGGCTGAAGCAAGTCCTTGTAGTACACGCACGCCACGTCCTGAGGCAGAGGCGGGGGAGACAGGGGCTCCGGTTCCGAGGGGGGGGAGAGGCTCGCCGCACTGCCGCTAGCCTCTGAACACCTTTGTCATTTACCGTTGGCCTGGAGGGCAGTGTTGATCTGGGCCCACAAGTCTTTCTGGCATGATTTCGATCTGTAAAAATTAAAAATATCATTTGTCATAATTTATTTTGCATATAAAAGTCACTTAAATAAATTTCACTTTATTTTTCAGTCATTAATAGTAACAATAATTATAGGTAGAAGTCTGCCGATAACATACCGATACTGATAGTTATAAAAAAGTATCGACGATACTGATGCGGAGAGGGAAGATTTCAAAAGATGTAAAAAGTTGTGGGTTTAGATTAGAAATGACGAAATTACTTGCATAATATTTATTTAGAATGTGTACTTTATAAGAATATAACATTCAGATTAGAAATAAGTAATTAAAATCTAGATTTATGAGATTTTTATTCAGGAAACACAACATCCTTAAATTATTCGGTGAATGCCGATTTCGTAAGTGTGTTTGACGAGATCAACTGTTGAGAATAGCCTTTCAGATGGGACAGAACTCATTTGGAAATGGAAATATTTTTGCCCTGTTTTCCAAATTTGTATATAGAACATCACTATGCTAGAAAACGAGAGGATCCCCTTCTCTTGATATATTGGGTGATCTCAGATATCTCTCTAGTTCTTCGTTGAGAGAATCAGTGTTCGAAAGAGAGAGAGAAAGACTCATCTTCTTCAGCCTCTTTAATAATATGTATTTTCACAGACACTCCATACCCCATATCTCGTAGATGGCTCAGATATTAGGTTTGTTTCATTCTCGTCTTGAAAGATCACGATCCAATGACACCATACATTGACATTTGACATTTGGAAAATGGATGTCTAGCATTAAAAGAAACATATTATTGAAATTCCAAATTAGTCCCACTCCTGATGAAATTCCAATTTGCTGCGATTCCCAATTTGATTATACAGGGTGTTTCATAGCTTATTAAAATTAAAAACAAATAACTTTGTTTTAACCACTGATTTTATTTTAACAAACACTCGACATGTTTCGGGAACCAACGGTCCCTTCTTCAAGAGAATACAAGGTTGTTTTTAATTTTAATAATTTAAAATGTTACCACAAAGTGAATTTGCATTTATTGGAGATGTTTCATAGCTATTTTGAATAGAAAATATTCTTTACGCTTTGGGTGAAATATCGACAATTACGGAGATAAGTGACATCAAAGTTTGCATTTATTTTTTAATATTTCTCGCTTACCTTACTATAATAAAGGTAACTAAATATTAAAAATTTACTCGCTTTGATACAAGCCAAATAAAATAACTAAAATGTTGCAGAAATTTGAAAAAAAAACATTATGTTATTTATATTATACATAATTGCCATTGTGTAGATAAAATATATATACACATGTGTAATATTTATTTTATACATAATCAATGACAGCATAATCTAAATTTTTGCGTAATGCATAAAATTTTTGCATAATAAAAGATTAACACTGCATCAATGAAAATGTGTTGATAAGCGCAAGACTATGAACAAAAAAAATTAATTGTTTTAGAATTAAAACGTGAAATAGAAAATTTGTCTCTTTAAGTGTTCGTAAATATTTGAACAAGAAATTAATGGAGTTATACTACATCAGGTGATATCCGAATGTTCACTAATCAATCATTTTTCATATCAGTTAAATTATTTATACAATTATGATGTCAAAAATAAGTTTTACAGCTTATGCTGTTCTCATCATGAACGTCAAAGGTAGATGAAACTATTGCCAGTGACGCATGTAATGTAGGTATTTAGAGAGGGTGGGTGGATAGTGACCTGCGAATGCACTGCAGCCAATCCTTGAACTGCGCCGTCCCCTCAGGTGTGAGATGGAGAGCTGTCCTGGCAGACACCACTACATTTGCAAACTCCTCGTAATCTGATGCCGTTAGATGGTAAAGCATCTGGTGCATGCACTGGATATACCTAGAACAATTCAATTCAACATTAACTTAAATGAATTCATTGTTGTTTGAGCTATTCATGTGTGGAGAAGCATGTTCCGTTTCCATTTTCAAAAATTAAGTTAAAAGGACAAAATTCAGAATGGTTTAGGTATATGGTAAATATTAAACACAATGTTCTGTGGATATTTCTGACGTTCATATGCATCTCATTGCAGGGTCCATCACAGGGCTAAGGATCAAAAATGTGGAGCAAAGTAGAATAACATCAAGCTGTCATCTTAGTGAAGTGCTCTGATTTATATATAATATTTTGAATGGAATAAGACTTTATAATATTGAATTCAGTGAATCTGTTATATCAAAACATGGCGGCAAACGTACACTATTGTTTTGGGTGTAATAAATTAATTAATAAAGGAGGCAGTATTAACTGCAGCTCTTGCAAACAATGGTTTCACAAAAAGTGTAGTGGACTAGACAGTGTTAATTTTAATAAATTTGCTGCGGAATTTAAGAAATATGGGAAAATTAACTGGAAATGCCAGTCATGCATTTCGGAGGTTAGCATTATAGAGTCTGACAGTGAGGAAGACGGTGATGAGGAAGGAATCAGTGCTTTGCCGACGCTGACTAATCAGATTGAACATCTTTTTAAGAAATACCTAGCTCCTTTCACAAAAAGAATGGAGAACTTTGAGTCCAGTGTCGCTGGTATTAGGTCTGACCTCAATAAACTTAACGACAGCACTAAAACAGCTGCCAAGCAATACACGCAACTGAGCAAAAGAATCAGTGCGGTAGAAGATAAAGTTAACGCAGGTGGTGTCATACCAGTCACACCTGACGGTATTATTTCTGAAATCTACGAGAGGCAGAAGTGCAAAACTAAGGTTATTGCTTTAAACGTCCCGGAATCAGAAAAGCTTGCCGGCGCTGACCGGCTCCAAGACGACCGTGACAGGCTTTCTACGATAATTCCTCATGAGGTATCTGACTCTGTACCTAATATGAAACTACGTCGACTTGGCAAGGCAGCAGAGGGGAAGATCCGACCCCTACTACTTGAAACTCCATCTGCTAATGAAGCGAGGACTTTATTGAAAACAAAACCGTCGGAAGGATCTAGAGTGATCTTCAAACAATACCTTACACCAGCACAACAGAAGCACCTTCAGGAGCTGAGATCTGATTTAAACGCTCTGGTGGACAATGGAGACATTAAATACGTCAATGGAATTCCAAAAATAGTTGACAAACATACATTTCGCCCACCAAAATCAAAAACGATGCACAAAGAAAAATAATTTACAAATTTATTATCAAAACACAAGAGGTCTTAGAACTAAACTAAATAGTTTTTTAACCTCTTCTGCAAGTAACAATAGTGATATAATCTGTGTTAGTGAGTCTTGGTTAAAGTCTTCTATAGCTGATGGTGAAGTAATTAATGACACATTTGCAATATTTAGAAAGGATAGGGATATCAATACAAGTATTTACAGCAGAGGAGGTGGAGTATTTATTGCTGTCAAGCGCAGCATATCAGCCGAGCTACTATCGATCAACATTAAAAACATCGAACAAATTTTTGTTAAAATAAAATGTACAGACGGCGATGTCATAGTTGGATGTATCTACATACCACCGCACTCAACGAACGACATCTATGCTAAACACACCAACACAATCTCATCTATTCAAGCTAAATACCCCAACTCCAAGATGCTCATTGTAGGCGACTACAATATCCCTAGTAGCCTTCCACCAGATGACTGCGAAAATCTCATCTACAATGAACTACTCCTCACTGGATGCATGCAAATGAACGAAGTACGGAACTCCTACGATCATCTCCTCGACTTATGCTTCAGTAATTTCTACGTGAAACCAGAGAAATCACACCCTATAATTGACGAGGATGAACACCACCCTGCCTTGCACATTTACGTTAGTAGCAAGGCCAACTTAAAACCACATAGCCCACCAACCTACGCATTTGGACGTGCTGACTATGTAGCAATCAACAGATTCTTCCTTAGGACCAACTGGATTGAGTTATACATGATTGACACCGTTGATGATAAAGTTAAGTGGTTTTATGAGAAAATCAATGAATGCATTGAGCACCATGTTCCAGTCTTCTCAAAGAAAACCAGCGACACGGGTGTGTTGGTTCTCAAAAGAACTCATAAATAAAGTTAGGCAAAAAAAAGGCACACGCGCACTACAAGAGAACACACACAAAACCAGCATATATCCGATTCAAGAAGCTGAGATTGGAGTGCAAAAAACTCAGTGCCAGCTGCTACAGGAACTATGTTACCAGGATGGAGTCCCTGATGGAGACCGATGCTAGCCAGTTCTGGAAATTTGTGAAAAACAAGCGTCGTAATAACCTTGACATTCCATTTGAAATGTCTTGGAATGAGAAAACAGCTGTTAATGGTGGTGAAATAAGTAACCTCTTTGCATCATACTTCAGGAGTATCTATACTATTAACAACGCTGCCCCAGCGGACCATAATACTAGTACTCGAAGCGTCAAAGATGCTAACTTATCGGAATTTAGCGTCACCTTTGATAACGTCTATAAACAGCTAACGAGCCTGAAGGTCAGCAAAGGATCTGGGCCCGACGGTGTACCGAATCTCTTCCTAAGGAATTGTGCAGCCGGTCTCTGCGAGCCCATAACGCATATATTCAGCAAATCACTACAGCTTGGAGTCTTTCCCTCGGCATGGAAACTCTCGTTCATAAGCCCGATTCACAAATCTGGTACTAGGTCTGAGGTAACTAACTACCGCCCGATATGTATACAAGTTGCCATGTCAAAGCTTTTCGAGAAACTAATTCTTCCTCAACTTACATTTGCATTCAAAAATATAATTACTACAAAGCAGCATGGCTTCTTCGGTGGCAGATCTACAACAACGAATCTGTATCTATACATTAACTACATACTCAATGCTCTGAACCAGGGGTGGATGTACATGCTATCTACACAGATTTCAGTAAGGCTTTCGACATGGTAGACCACGGAATCCTGATTGACAAGCTCGGTCTGTATGGTGTGAGAGGCACAGCATTAGAGTGGTTCCATTCGTATCTAACTGGCAGATTTCTACAAGTCAGAGTTAATGGATTTATCTCTGAAGAGTATGAAGTATGCTCTGGTGTCCCTCAAGGGTCACATCTTGGTCCGATTCTCTTTAATATTTTCATCAATGACATCGCAGCCAATTTACTATCCGATTACCTACTATATGCAGATGACATGAAAATTTTCAGAAGAATCATGAATGACCAAGACTTAGAAATTCTTCAGCACGATCTCAATGAACTCCACAGGTGGTGTACTAAAAACAAACTAATGTTAAATATCGGTAAATGCTCAGTAATGTCATTCTCTAGATCACGAAATCAATATCATGCTAATTATCTCATTGATGGACATCATCTCCCGATAGTCACCTCGGCAAAGGACCTTGGCGTTATTGTGGACCATAAACTGAATTTCTCAAGCCACGTGGAGAAAGTTGCGTCACAAGCTTTCAAGACTCTTGGTTACATCATTAGAGCTGGAAAGGACTTCAGCAATGTCTACACGCTGGTACGACTATTCGACAGTCTTGTGAGACCGATTTTAGAATACTGTTCTGTCATTTGGTCGCCATATACCAATAAACTAATCAATCAGCTCGAAAGAATACAACGCAAACTATGTAAATGCATCGCCTATCGTACACAATCACCAGGAGATATTGAGACCGTATATAACAGATTTAGAATCAGCAAACTAATCACTCGAAGACAATTGTCTGACCTGACCTTCTTCTACAAATCTGTCAACGGACAGATAGACTCGCCCGAGATCCTGGAACAATTTGGCATTATCACTGCTAGGCCGGATCTAAGAGTGCGTAGATTGTTAGAAACCACTAAATCCACAAAAAGTTACGTGTACAATGGCCCAAGAAATAGGATTGCCAATCTGGTGAATAGCCACTGTGTTGATATCAACTTCTTCGATGAATCATACGTCTCATTCTCATCAGCGGCAAAAAGATTGTTATCACAGTATTAAAATTACCCTCAACCCTATATGATTATACCATGTTGTTACTATGCTAGTATTGTTTTTTATATATGTGCAATTTTTCTAATCCATTCATTTAAGTCTATTATTTTTGTAAAATCAATGTATATAGCCGATTGGCGTATGAATAAATAAATAAATAAATAAATAAAATAAAAGAGAAAATGCGGACGTAATTTACCGACAGCTTTTTGAAGAGGCTAAAGAAGTAGCTGAGCAGCTAGATGTAGAAATTAAATGTCCCAGAATAGTGTCAAGACAAATACATAGGACCAATAACCAACCTGCTCAATCTGCTGAAGAGTATTTCCGCAGAGCCATATACACTAGGCTGTCCCGATAAAAAAAAAAATTGACTTGTCTTAACACAAGACCTCTCAAAACTTGCGTAATTGAGCGTAAATTACTAAAATAATTTTAAAAATAAAATGCATGCAACAACACGTTACCAGCAACTTCGAATTTGTTAGGTTTCAACCTGCAAATACCCTCAAGTTTGAACTTGTTTTGAGGACTTTCTTGACTTGACTCGCGAGTGTTTTCTTCGTAGCCAAAATAATTTTTATGCCATAAAAGTACCATGGCGATTGTTACAGTAGTAAAAGCGGATTTTGTGATTTTTAAATAAGAAGTTCGAGGCGTAGTCAGACTACTTATGCTATGTTCGGACCATACAAAGAACTTGACAATCAGCAGCTACCAACTATAAGGGACGTCATTAAATTTATTTTATTTGTCAAGAACGTCCTGAAATTCACGTATAATCGAAAAGATCCATCCAAATCATATATATATGTGATTGTTTCCGAAGAGATCAACAATATTTGGACCAAAACTTCGATTCCAACTAAGGAACGAGTTATTTAATTAGTGAAATCCAATTTCGAAAAGAATCTCAATTTGAAAAGATACCCCAAAAACAAACGAAATGATAGTTTTGAAAATAAACTGAAATGTTTTTTAGTCATCTGAGAAACTTTTTGACGTTTCCGCTTGTAAATGCACTTCATTTGAATCTTGTTCGTGTCTAAAACCTAAGAAATTTTACATCAATGAGAGAAGTTTTTGTTGTATCAAATAAATGATAGGAAAATGGTTATAAGCGGTTTTGATAAGAAAGAAACGGCTAGATTAATTAAACGACAGCATATATAAATTTAAGAGTCATTAAGGGTAATAAAAATTCTTGTTTTACTCAAGAAACCGATTATGTCTCAGCAAATTATGATGAAGATTCAGTGCGTGAATCTTCCCCAGAAACGTATCCGATAACAGAGTCGTCCCCGACAAACTCGCCCTCGACAGAGACACCATTGACTTCAACGGCAAATTGGAATACATTGCCTTTGCCGACAATTGCTAAAATCTGTGATAGATACGGTTTATCCACGCAATCTGCTGCTGCTGCTTCTGCGGTTTTGACTGACGTCGGCTTGGTTTCTGCTGAAGATTTAACTTTGGTTATTGATAAAAATAAGATCTACATAGATGTATCTAAAGCTCGGAAGCTTCAAAAGATATTGGAGGTATTATTATAAAAAGCATTTACTTTGATGGACGAAAAAACCATCGCAAAGAAGTTTCAGAAGACCACATCTCAATTTTAGCACAGCCTGGATAAATTTATTTGGGACACACAATACCGAAAGACGTGGCACTGCAAAGGGAATTCTTACTTCGATCACAACTTTAGTAGAGGGTCGAGGTTGGAATTAAGATGACGTGAGTTGCGTTGAATGTGACGGAACTGCAACTAACACCGATTGGAAGGGTGGCGTGATTCAATATTTAGAGGAGTATTTGCAGAGACCGTTACAATGGTGTGTTTGTATGCTTCATGTCGATGAGTTAACCCTTCGTCATTTATTCTTGACCTTAGATGGTTGCACTTCGGGTCCTAGAGAATATAACAGACGCCTCACAAAGTGTAACTGACGTTACTTCTAGAGATGGCTTTATAGAACCAGAATGCAATCTCGAGCAGAAATGCCAAATTTTGGACACAAAAATAAGTAAAAAATTTTAGTTTTTGTCATTGATTGTAATCTATATTTTGTTTATTTTGTTTTCTTGTGCTTTGTTTCATTAATTTCAATACTAAAATACCTTTAAAACATGATTTTTTATTATTTTAGACAAACGGCTTAACTCTATAAAAACATAAAATTTACAAAACTTCAAAGCTCGGTAGAGCCTTCAAGATGTGAATGATGATGAAACAATTCTATTTTTGTTACCCTCTTCGCAATTTGTGTAAAATTACACAAATTTTGATACCTCTTGTAATTGTGTAGCTCAATTTTTTTTTTTCATATACATGGACGGGACACCCTAATATACATCCCTCTTCTGGATTCAATAATAAGTGAGCTACAGGACCGTCTGTCTCTTGAAATACTTAATTTGTTTCAACTAAGCGTTCTCATGCCAAAAAGCGAATACAGTAATCAAGACATTGAAACTGTGAAACAACTAGCAACCGATTATACATTGTTACTAGATAATACTCCAGTTTCTGTCGTTGTAAACGAATATCGGTTGTGGATGGTGAAGTGGCAGCGGAGTCAGGACATACCGCAGTCGATTTCTGACCTTATTTTAAATTGCGATATTGAGATGTATCCTAATATAAGAATTTTTTATGTATAATGGCTACACTACCTGTTAGCGTAGCGACAGCGGAAAGATCTTTCTCTACGTTGCGAAGAATCAAATCGTGGCTAAGAGCTTCAATGGTTGAAGAACGTCTAACCGGACTGCCACTTCTCCACGTCCATAAAAACGTACCCATTGGAGTAGATGAAGTGATAACGCGTTTCGGGAGAAGACGTAAAAGAAAAATTGATTTTGTTATTTAAATATAGGTAGGTATTTTTAAGTACAGTAGGTAGTTACATTTATTAATAAAATACCTACGTTTTACTTGTAAGTATCTATTATTAACAAAATTAAATTAAAACTTCTTGTGACTTGACCACGACTATGTGACCCCCCCCTGGCGCCAAAGCTGGATCCGCCCTTGGCGGCCGCACAGACAAAAAGTATAGAATTTCAATTCTTCTGCGGTCACCTGTACAGGTCTGGAAACCTCCACACGCGAACACCACACACGCTGCGGTACGTATCTAGAGGTCGACCGAACAGCTGTACCTCTACGGTCTACCGGAGCGTGTATGGCCGCCTTAAGGCCCGAATTCAGAGTCAATACTTAGATGTTATTATAAAGGTTAAGGTATGCCTAATTTTCAGTACAAAATAACACTTTTAAGGCTTACCTTGACTTTTAAATCATCAGTAATGACTCTGAATTCGGCCCTAAGTGTTTTCAAATTGTAAGGGATTCCAAATTATAGAGGTTCGAATTAACAGGGTGTTACTGTAAATCAACCACAATTATGAGAATGTTTGTAAGTATACTAAAAAGTTTGATTAAAATAAAACATTAGTATTTGTAAAAATGTTTATATTGTTTTGAAAATTTTCTTGCACAATCAAATACATACATATAAATAAGTTTTTAAATTATCAAGATATCAACGGTGCATTTATAAAAATACAAAGAACAGAAATATAATAAATATCTTCACCAACTTTTATATCAGTGATAACAATTTAAATCACTTTACAGTAGTGCATGTGTATTCCAGGCACTTTAGGCAACATTCAAAGAATATTTTAATTTATATAAATTATTTTTAAATATGTATGTACATAATATCTTACCTGCCTTTGTGGTCAAAGAAATTAGAAGCAGAAATTGTCAAGCTAATGACCTAACTACAGAAAAATTGTTTAGTTTAAATGCACAATATGTTTCTTAATATTGGACTATATCAAGGGTCCTCAGTCAAAAAGTGATTATTTCGAACTTTACAGGAGAGCAAAGAGAGTTTTGTTAATCTGATTATGTCAATATTTCTTTTATTATTAAATAGACAAAATCAGAATGGCAAAACTTTATTTTGCTCTCCTGCAAAGTTCGAAATAATTACTTACGCCCTTTTGGCTGAATATGCAGTAAATGCAGAAGGATTTAACATAACAAAGTGGTGAAGTATAACAAAGTATGGCAGTAACTAAGTAATATGACATAAATGTATAAAATTATTTCCATGTATATATATATATATATATATATATATACAAAGAAACAATTTTAATAATAAAAAAAATAGTAAAAATAAACACCAACGCGAATGTCATTAAAAATGTTTTCAGGTTTTTACGTCTGTTCAAAATCTTCTGTGTAGTTTTCTGGGATATCCTGCCGATGTTTCGGATCCCGTTGCAGGGTCCATCATCAGGGCTGATGTGATCATCGAAATATCAGACCTGATGATGGACCCTGCAATGGGATCTGAAAAATCAGCCAGAGATACACAAGGCAGAATATCCCAGAAAACTACACACAGAAGGTCTCATTAAGTTTTCCAATATTAATAGACCACTTTGGAAACTAAGTAGTAAAAAAATGTAAAACATTCATATTTGACCAACTTAAAAATTGAAAAAAGTCTACACTGAATTTACAGCACCTGAATGTATGAACACGTGGAACACATTACAATTTTAGCACCATATGGGAAATGTTAAGCACCCATGTATGGATACAATTGAAATTTTTCATTAAAAGATTTTTTAAGATAAAAAGTATACACAATGTATTCCAATATACAACAATTTTAAGCTATGATTTTTTAGGTTTCTGGTAAAAAAGTCATGAAATCTGATTCTTAATTTACTTTCTATCAGGCACATGTAGTCGGTACATTGAAACGTGAATTGTACGTAAACATATATTTAAGAAAGAAAAATATTTTGTGTTTTGCAGTTATTGAGTATATTATTTACCGTTCCAAACTCACAACGGTCTATAACAGGGAGATAGATGCTTTAGCATGTCTCCTATTCAATACAGCCCTCGAAAAAGTCATCAGGGACTCAAACATAAACACAGGTGGCAATATTTTCTTCAAGTCAGTTTAACTGCTCTGTCCTGATGAAGGGGCCATTGGCCCGGAAACATGTTGATAATTCAATAAATAGTGGTTTTATAAAAATTGTTTTCTTTTCATTAACCAGATAAGTCAAGAATATTTATTAATTTTTGACCCCATATTAGCATACTGTCCTTAAGGACAGTAGAATTTCCTCATATTTACAGTATTTTTTTCATTTGCAAATGTTTTTTCCACATTAGCAACACTCTTTGTGGATAAATGAAGCATTGTATCTATCGACAAGTATAAACTTGTCAGTCTGGTTTTGTTCATACAAGTGTAGTGTTTGCAAAGGATTGTTTTAAGATGTATCGGATTTTTATTTTATTATAAAATTTTATCTTTACCTTTGATAACGATTTAAAAATGTAGTGTTCGTACACAGAACTAAGTTGTCATTTAAATTTATGGATCGGTTATTTATTATTGAATCGTTAATTTGTGCGTCCTTCTAAAAGGACAATAGGTTGGTGAACACATACATTTTTTAAAGATTATTTTGTTGCGTTTATGGCTATTATTTATGACTATTTTTACTTGATTGTAGAAGTATGACTTTGGACGATGTTATTTCTGTACTGGAGAATAATTCATCAGATTTGAAAATGAGTATGATATTGCGATTATGCTTCCAAGAAATGTTTGTTTTTTTAGTAATGAAGGCTCAGGTGAGGAAGATAATGTGAATTTAGATAATTTAAGGGGAGAACAATTGGAAGTAGAAGAACATCACGAAGAAGATATTTCTCTTAAAAAAAAATTATAAATTGAAGAATGATGACATTACAAAATACAAATATATTGTTACGTGGCTTGGCTCACTCGAAAATGAAATGGCACAACTCGTAAAATAAATCTTTTATTATCGCTTGTACATTATCTCTGACATTTTACAATCGCTCGCAATGCTTCACTATTTTTTTATTCAAACACAAAAGAACAGCTCTCTTTTGTTTTTCTACTCAGGTAAGAACCCTTCCATTTCTTCGCTATTTATTTAATCATGTTAGTTCTTATGTCAACCACTGGGCATACCGGCCCGCCGTTCTGCGCATTTGACACTTTTCTATGGAACTGTCAAATGTCAACGAACAGCTCGTTACAATATGTTTTCCAGCTAAATTTGCCGTGAATAGAAAACAGTTTCAGTTGAAATTATTTTGACAATTTAATGATGAAGATATTATACGCTGGTAAATTATAGCAACAGAATACAATACAATACTCATATAAGCTGGGTGACATATCGAATGAAGGTATGCTTTATTTTATCGATATATTTACAACTCTATTCCAAGAAGTTTTATATTGGGACACCAGCAAGGATTGCAGCAACAAAATGGTTTCCGGTTCTATAATAAGAGATCGTTTTGAATTTATCACGAGCAGTAAGCTGACAATTCGCTCAATATTAATGATAAATTTGCAAAGGTTTGCCCATTATTCAATATCCTAAATAAAAAAACATTACCCAAATACTTTGATAATAGGATGAAACTAAATAAGGATTATGATTCATACAATACGAGAGGAGGCGACAGAAAAGAAAAACATTTCACAAAATTGTCTGATGTACAAAGACCTTAAAATCTTTGATAGCTTATACAATGCAAGATACAGTGAATATAAAGAAGTTTAAACTGGAGTGCAAAAAGTTTTTTATGAAAAACATTTAAATGACTAAAGATTTGTAAATCATGTATTAGTGCATACAACGTATGTATGGAACTAAATAAATTGGATTGGATCATTTTATTACATTGCAGGGTGAACAAACTCGATGTCGAGAGTGCTATAAAAAAAATCAAGTGTGTGATGTAGCTCTCCATATCAATTGATTTATTAAATACCACACCAAATAACAAAGATCCTTTTAAACGGACGGCCTCTTGCGGCCAAATTTCATTTCAAGAAAACAATGACATTGATTTCTTTGATTGGAAATACTTTTTAGCATTCGATTTGTGTCAATAAATATGTATTTAAAAGAGTGAATAAAACCAAAAAAATTCTTCGTCCTAAGGGGGTTTATAAATTTTAGTTCTTTTAAAAGGACAGAATGCATATATGGGTTAATTGTAATAGAAATATTATGAGGTACATTTATTTTTCCTTTTTTTCCAAAAATATTCCATAATTTACATACAACTCATGCTTCAATGTATTGACTATACACACCCGCCCCTACTTTATAGATATCTCAGTAATGTACCAGATTCTTAAGCAGACTAATTAAACAGACAACTAGCATTTACAAACTCGACCCTTGGTGCTTTTTGTGAATAATTAATCATGAAATTGAGTGCTTTCACATAAACGATTACATATACACAGACAATATTAGTCTTAGCTTAAACTCCAAATTAATATTTTAACAAATATATTAAGTTTGTGAAATCGGAGTTCAAGTTTGTAGATCGAGATATTAGTAATAAGTATTTCGCGAGATCGAAAGTCAGATTCAAATCAGGTTTAATATCGAAACCGAGGTTGTAGTGTAATATATAAAATACTATAAAATTACATCTCAGAATTTCTGAATGCTGCGAAAACTTATGATTTTATACTTATACATGGTGTCTCATAGCTAGTATGAAAAACTTTGAGGGAGTCTTCTATATTCAATTCTTATCACCTTTCAAAAAAAGTGGTTCAAATTTCTGAACGGTTTTAATAATTTTATTTGACTTGTATCAAAGCAAATGAATTCAATATAAGTTACTTTCATGATACTCCAACGTTTTAAAGAAGATAGGAGAGAAATATTGAAAAATTCAAACATTGACATCATTATCTCCTTAACTGTGTACCAAAGTGAAAATAATATTTTTTTATTCAAAATTGAATGAAAAAAACTCCCCCAAAGTTTTTACTACTAGCTATGAAACATCCTGTACAAATTTAATAGTGATTAATGAATTCCAAAAAATATATAAACTTTCATAAAATACAATCAATACAAGTGTATGCTAATAGCAAAAGATGTAAGGACGGAATTATGAATTTTTAAGCACACCAATTAAATGAAATACAGTCTCTATAAAGATATTCCTACAACAAAAAATTCTCCATAACATGAAAATGAAATGAACTTGTTTAGTTATCCATGTGAACCTGTGTATCAATCCACTCTCTATAACAAAATGGCTCACTCTTTACAGCTAAAAAATTGGCGCACTCCTGCCGAAATAGGGACACACGTAAGACCGTTTTTGGAATTCTCCTACCGCCGGGCACACAGAATACTTGCGGGAGGCCCACGATGTTGACAGGAATGTCGCCAATGGCTGCCTGACGATGGATTGGATTTGATTGACCTTGAGGTACTCTCTTAAGGGGTTACGTGTAGTCAGGATTTTCAAAAAATCTTTTTTTTTGTATTTTCTTACAGTAAAATGTTTCAAAAATATTGTGTGAAAATATCAACTCGATCCGATTATTAGTTTTAAAGATATCTAACGATAACTGTAGGACCCTCTACTGCCGTCCGTACTTACACGCGAACTGAAGAGCGCGGCTGGGTGAATGGGTTTTTTTACCTGAGTAATTCTAAGAATAATGTACGAAATTTCTTTTATACTTCTGCTTTTAGACAGAAGACCCATTAGGCTAACTGAGATTTGATTTAGTCTAAGTATTTCAGTGGTAGTGAAACCGAGCAGTCAATAGGTAGTTGTGCGTGTACAATAATCATTTTCAAAAATTTATAATGAGACGTTATGAATGTATGCAAGGAATATTAATGATTGCCAATGCAATATGATTAAATTATGGACCTAATGTACACCGGTATGCTGAAAAACTCGATATAGAGCGCATAAAGATTGCTGACCAACATGCAAATCAGGTCATTCGAGAAGGCAAAATGAAACGTAGACAAAAACAAATCGACATCTTGGAGGCTTACACATCGGCAGAAGATCTATTATATGTACCAGAAATAGACGATTCTACGTAAGTAATTTTTTAAATTGTATTTGTATTAATTATTTATGCATAAAACTTTAAATGCGTTTTTCTCAAAATAACGTTTTCAAAAATGGTGTCCACGATATTTTAAAAACTACTCGACAGATTTAAATGAAATTTAAACATCATATTTTAACTTTTTTTTTTATAAATACAAGCACTATTTGCAAGACGGGGGTCAAGAATCGAGCATCTATCGTGGTCCAGTATTAATAATTTTATTAGAAATTTTCAGTTTAGTTACTTAAAATATAGTGTAAAACGTTGGTATTATGTATTGAATCAAAACATTACACAACCATTAAAAAAAAACTCTAAAATATCTATTTTTTGCGCCTCTGACTACACGTAACCCCTTAAGGCTATCTTCAATGCAGATGAGACCGGATTGATAATACTGATCTGAAGAGACAATACTCTCAAATTTAAAAATGGGTAGTGCGTGGGTGGCAAACACTTGAAATAGCACATTACGCTGCTAGTGGCCACCAGCATGGATGGCACAGAAAAAAGTAACAGGAAGTCAAAGATCTATGGTGTTTCAAGAATGGAGAAAGTTACTGGTCACCCACGAGGCCGTCACCATCACCAAGAAGTCCGCATGGCATCCCAACTTTTCGAAGAGATAAAATGCAGAGCTGAAGGGAAGAAAAATCCGAGAGAGAAGAGAATAAACACATTGTTAATGCTGGTCGTCTGTTTTCAAACTATGTATCTATGTGTCAAATTGCGTCGATAGATCATGCTATTTTAATACAAGAACAAGACATGAACAAAACTCATATCAGATAAACATTGCACGAGCGTATTTACTTACGTATTCCTTGCAAGACAAAAAGGTTGCAAGGAAATGAGATAATCATACGGAGTGCCGATGCTTAAAATATATGGAAACGCCCAAGAGCAAGTCGTGCTCGCGTACTATTATCCGAATTATAAATATTTTAAGTCTACAATTTAAAAAAAGCGAATTTATATTTCTCTTTCTAGTATACAATTTTTCTTATATCACTGTTTTTTAATTTAAAACTTATGTCGCATAAGCACATTTAGATATTATTTTGACTTCCGACTGAAATGTCAAAACACCTGTGAATTTAATTAAATTCAAATAATTTTTATCTAGAATAAAAAAAACTACTACAACAATATGTATTGAATTAAAAAGAAAATTAACAATCATTTATCTATATTTTAAAAATTATGTCGTAAATTAATACCTTACTTGAATTTACAAATTAAAATGATATCTTCGCGAATATAGCGAGGTCTTCAAGGTCACCAAAGCACGCATTAGGACAGAGAAACTGACATGTAATGTAAGATTATGAGTAGAAAAGCAAATTAATATAAAACTATTTAAAAAACCTTATCTGCGATGAATAGATTGCTTTCGAATATATAATAAAAGAATTTTACCTTCCATTAAAATTCCTATTTTGTTTCCCTCGACGCCTGGAATCCATTATGAGAGAACAGCCTGCTGTTTCGGCACTTATACACGCGTTCCTACCCCCTCTGATTCCCTGTTTGCGACAATTTATTCCCGCTGGTATCCCTGTTTCCGGTTTCGTCAGCGCAACGGTTTTTCTTTCATATGACTCATAATGCACCAGGTAGGGATTACCTGGATTCCAGGCGTCGAGGGAAACAAAATAGGAATTTTAATGGAAGGTAAAATTCTTTTATTTTGTGTTCCGTCTCGACGCCTGGAATCCATTATGAGAGATCTGTTTGTTATCACCTGGTGACCTAGTGGTTCGACGTTATATGTGACTGCCTATATTGGCGTAAAGAGAGGCGCTAATGAGCTCTGGGGGCATTGTTGCTTGGGGTTATCTACTATCTCTCTTTGGTAGAATTTTCGGAAGGTGATTTCACTCTGCCAGTTTCCCCTTGACAAGATCTCCTCTATCGGGTAGTTTTCCAGCCAATTCAACGAAGCCACAGCAGAACGAACACTTCCTGGCGTTGCTTCCACTCCAGCCTCTCTTAGGATTGACTTGATCCAACCACCTATTATTGTCCGTGAAGCTGGCTTTACTTCACCTGCTGTCGTCACAAATAGTTCTTTCATGTCCGGCTTTCGTCTCGGCTGTGAGAGTGAGACCAGCTTTCGGATCCAAAACAAGGGGTTGATGTTCCTTTCATCCGATGCGCTCAACCTCCATCCCGATTGTTTGTGTCTTGCCGTGTCAGTCTTCGCTCCAAAGGCTGGCCATAGCGTGATGGAGTCTCCTTTGTCGATCAATCGGTCCGGGGTGACTCTGAGAAGTGTCAGATCTTGGACTCTTCGCCCAGATGCCATGATGAGTAGTATGGCCGTCCTCCTTGACACGTCATACAGGCTGTTCCTTGGCGGGTTTTCACGTAGCCACTCCACCACTACTCGGGGGTTCCAGATCGGGGTCTCTCAGTGCATCCACCAGAAACCGAGATGGCTTTAAGGACGTGCCTGACGAGGAAGTTCGAGCTAATCTTATCTGCATCAAGAGCTGGGCCACAGAAGGATACGATTGCCGATTTGTGGACCAATATTGTTCGAGGGGCTAGCCCTTCGTGGATGAACAGGTTGGCCAGATATCTTGCCACTGTTGCAGGGGGAGGGTTATGAGGTTGGACAGAATGCGTGGTACACCATCGCTGCCACCTATCCCAGGCCGGCTTGTAGGTGTTCAGCGTTGAGCCTCTCCAGCCAGATCTGAACAGCTGCTGTTCCTCCTGGCTCCAATCCGCTATAGCCTGTTCCCACCCACTGCTATTCTCCAAACTTCCAGTTGGAGGTCCGACACCCTCGGTGGGGGAAACCCTGTCGACGTATCGATCAGGACGCTCTTCAGATCTCTTACGCTTATTGGCCCTCCCTTTGCTCGTTGTTTGAGATCGGCCCTCCAGAATGTCTTCTCCCATCTTGGCACAACTAGGAGAAAGGTGCCTCTTGCCAGGTTCAAGTGCGCCAGTACTCTTGGGACGAGATTCGGCGGCGGAAATACCCAGGCCAGCTCGTAATCCCAATGCTGACTGAATGCGTTGAGATAGGAGGCCGAGCAATCGGTTGAGTCTAGCGACACGTAGTTTGGCACCACATGGGCGGTGGCCGATGCGAAGAGGTCGATCTGAGGACGTCCCCATATTCGGAATATTTCCTCTGTCGCTGGTTCCAGGAGGTGCCATTCCGGGAGTGGTGTCCCCCGTGAGAGTCGGTCCGCAATCCCGTTGTATCTCCCTGGAATGTACTGCGCTGTCAGAGATATTTCCTGCTGGTCGATAAACTCTAGGAGGTCTCGAGTTATCTTCAGAAGGCCCAATGATCTTGTCCCCCCCTCCTTGTTGATGTAAGCCACTACTGTCTTGTTGTCTGTCTGCAGTAGGGTCTTCGTTCCTCTTAGCAGGTAAGCGTGATCCCTGATCACTGCGTAAACAGCGAAGGCTTCTTTCTGGTTGGAATGCCACCGCATCTGCTCTGGGGTCCACTGGCCTGATATCGTCTTGTCGTCCACCTGGCCGCCCCAACCTGCGTCCGCTGCGTCTGTAGTCAGGAAGTGGGAGAAGGGGGCTTCGTGTATTGGGCAGGACTCCCCTACGGCCTCCAACCACCACTCTAGGTCTTGCCGAACCGCGGTAGGAAGCTCCACTTGTCTGGATGGCTCGTGCCTCTGCAGCTGGCGGCTGAATCTCTGCAGTCTTCGGCAATGCAAACGACCCCGAGGGGTGGCGAAGTTTGCGAAGTTGAGTCTCCCCAAGAGGCCTAGAACCTGCTTGGGGGAGCAACTGCCGGCCTCGATCGGGCGGCGCAGTACTTGGCGAAGGCCAGAGCACTTGCGGTCCGAGAGGGATTTCTGGTTGGCTTCGGTGTCCCAAGTTATGCCCAGAAACTCCAGCTTTTGGGTAGGTATAAGGACACACTTGTCGCGGTTGATGCACCAACCCAGATGCTGGAACAGATTGACCGTCTCTACTGCCTGGGTCGCTAGCAGGTCCCTTGACTGATTGGCCAGAAGGAAGTCGTCCAGGTAGACTACGGTCCTTATTCCTCTCTTCCGCAAGAGTCCCGCTAGCCAGTTTGACAGCGTTGCGAACATTCTCGGGGCTGATGACAGGCCAAAGGGCAGGCAGGTCATCTGGAGAAGTTCCCCTTGGTAGTACAGTCTCAGGAACTTTCGGTGCGATTCCGCTATTGGTAGGTGAAAGTATGCCTGGGTTAGGTCGATTTTCACCAACCAATCTTTGGGCTGGAGGAAGTCTGGGACCCGAAAGTGGTTGAACAGCTTGAAGGGTTTCGCCTCCACAAAGGCATTCAACGCCTTCAGGTTGAATATCGGCCTTAGGGAGTTGTCCGACTTCGGAGTTAGAAACAGATTTGAGATGAAGCTCGGAGAATGATCTGCTCTTTCCAGCACGCCTGACATCTTCAGGGCCTGAATGTGACTCGACATGTCTCGAGACTCCTTCGTGCTGAAGCTGCTCAACAGCTGCCTGGTGGGGAAGACTAACGGAGGTTTGGCCACAAAGGGGATTCTCGCGCCCTTGAGGATTCTCAGCACTATAGGTGGTGCCCCGAACTCCTTCCACTTGCTTTGGAACCTCCTCAAGCGTCCTCCCCAGAACTGGTTGTTCAACCTCGCGTCATCTTCTACCTCTACGGCTACGGTCACCAGCGGGTTTTCGGCCGTGGTCTGCCTTCCGGATAGGTCTCCTGTTCGGGTTCCCTGGGCCTCGCTCCCTGTTCCTCGGCTCCGGCAGAAAGGGCTTACGGGACTGGAGGTATCCCTGGTTCGGAGCTCGACGAGAAGTTGACGGCTGGGGCTGAGATGTTGACGGTTGGGCCAGGTTTCGGGTTGCGGGCGAGACCATCACCTTCTCCTGGCCCCCGTTCTTTAGGATATACGCCGATAGCTCTTCCCTATTGAACAAGTATCCCGAGCTTGGAGGGATTTTGGCCGCACCTTCTCGCACGAAAGGGTCTTTGAAGCCCTCCAATATGGCCTTTCGCCGGTTCAGTATACACTCTGCCCGTCTGCCGCACACAATCTGCAGGATGTCGTCCGAAATCTTATTGTACGGAGCATCGCTGGTGAACATCGACTGAATCCGCTCGAAGAGAGCCGAAGCGGACAGATCCGTGCCGGGTTCGGATGCCCAATTCACCAGCGATTGCATCCCGTCTCTCAGGGTCTCTCTCTGGGCGAGCAAGGCGTTTGAAAGCGCGGCGAGCGATCTTTCCAGCAAGCCAGTATGGGTCGGCGCGTTATCGATCCTTCTCAAGTCGTCGTTCACCGACAATTCCACAAATGTGGGAGTCGCCGCGTAGGTTCTCTGCGTTTCCGCATAGCGAACGCCTGACCACTCGTCGGAATCGAAGTGTTGCAACTTCGAGATCTGTTCGATCCGCTTCGGGTCCGCTCTCGGTACTGGCGGCTCCTTCACGACCGTGCTGAGCTTGCCGAACTCCAGCGTATTCTTCGCCCTTCTGAGGCTCGGCGGCGGCTGAATAAAGGACGCATTCGCGTCCTCCACGCTGGGCTCGCTCGCGGCCACGTGTTCCGGCGTTGGCGGCGTTGTTGATGCAGGAGCCGCGCCGCCCGCTAACAAGGCCTCCGTCAGAGCAGTCACCTGTTTTAGCAGGTGGTCTACACGCGGGTCGTATGCTACGCGGCGTCTCTTTCGACTCGGTTCTTCGAAAGAAGATCCGTCATTCGAGGATACCGGCGAAGGAGCTTGCTCGTCCGCCATCTTGTTAACAAATCGTTTGACGAAATTCACGTGATTTACACTAAAATATCAACGTCCTGTCGCACTATGTTAAAAAAATTTGTATAGTCTAATGTTTGTTAACTTAGGGATCAAAAATTAAGGGGGTAGGTTGCAATAGAAACACAAAAAATCACAACAAAAGTTGGCGTGTCTAAAAATGCGTGCAAATGGCGCGAAACATCGACGTTATATGAAAGAAAAACCGTTGCGCTGACGAAACCGGAAACAGGGATACCAGCGGGAATAAATTGTCGCAAACAGGGAATCAGAGGGGGTAGGAACGCGTGTATAAGTGCCGAAACAGCAGGCTGTTCTCTCATAATGGATTCCAGGCGTCGAGACGGAACACAAAATATGATATTATTTTGAACTATGTAACGTCAAATTTGGCATAAAAACACTAAAGTGATTTTTTATGAGAAAGTGAATGGACCGCAAAAGAGCGTCCGCCTCTACCGCCGGCACGTAGAATCTGATTTCAAAACTGCAGCATTTGTTGACATATTTCACACTTTTGAATTTCAAACTTTTAAATAACGCTTGAAGTCTCAAAGTGCAGGAGTAAATACAATATATTGTTTAAAATCATCACTTTATATGAAAAAAAAAACATTTGAAATTCATCAAAAAATATAAAAATTTCTTGCAAATTTAAAACATTATAACTTTATTAATGTTGAATATTTCTTAATTTCCTTAATATGGATTCTAGATAATTAAGTAAACTTTATACATATAAAAAAAAATATTATGCCTACATACAAATATTAATTGAACCTTTGTTCGCCCTAAAACACTAAAAACGATTTTTTTGGCTGCGGCCTGTCGATTAATGTTTACATTTTCTTAATTATTGTAAATAATATTCAGTTTATTACTTTTATATAAGAACAAAGGTTCTATCTAAGTTATTGCCCTAAAAAAATTTTAATCTATCATATACATTCTGATATAAATTAATAATAAAAACCCACATTTTCGTAAAAAAATGCCGAAACATGCATCTGCATTCATTAATTCAATCAATTTCATTTTCATTTCACTTTCTGCCTTAAGCCATTTTTTGAATAACTTTTTTTAATATTATTGTTTTCATAGTTACAAGCATTTGCAGGCATATATCATTATAACTTTCTATATTTATTAAAATCACAAAAGTACTTACATAAAAAATGAAACGAAAGTACAATTACCCTCAATTTATATACTAGAAAAGTCTAAAATTCCATTTATTTCCATTATCAAACACCCATTTATGCTGTGCATTAATGGAACATGGATACAAATGTATTTTTATATATAAATATAAGTATTTCCACATCATCCCTAAGAGGCACTTGGGGAAATTCAATATTATAGCAGTAAAAAAAATACAGATTAAAAAAACAATAGATAAAAATTAACAATTTTATAAATGAATTGATAATTAAAACAATCAAGCAAAATTCTCAAGAGGAATGTAAATACAAGGTTTAATTAAAATCTAAACTTAAGATGAAACATTTTTTCATTTCTAGCTACCTAGTATCACATGAAATGTTTAAGTAAATTTACTAAATTATGTTATAAATACTTAACAGAAACACAACAATGTTTAAGGTAGTTTTATTAATACTGTAAGACATACCTACATAAATAACTAACTATCTGCAATTAAACAATAAATGAAAGCATAATAATGCAGATAAATCTATAATTTGAACATAATAATAAAAGTAGCCAAGCTAAAAACTTTTGAGACCGAGACAGAAATAACAATGAGGCAAAGATGTTTAAAAAAAAATAGAATATACCTAAAATCTACAAATTTTACAAAAAAGCACCGTCATAATTTAAAATATGATTTGAATAAACAGAATGGTACTCAGACAAATAGTTTGGAGCTTTTGGTTGAACCATATTTGAAATAATTACAAAATTATGGAGTTGAATACTGAGCTATGAAATGAATACAACTGAAATGGACTTAGAAATTATGTTACGGGGTGTAGGGTCACCTGGTCTACAGTGGATCGGTGTTATACAGTGGATCACTTAAATATCTCGAAAACTTTCTTGGTATGTGTGTGTGTGTATTCAGCAAGTAAGATCCCATGCTTTTGCACTCTCGAACAAGTCATTACTCGCCTAGCTGAGCAGGCGAATAGACGTGCCTCTGTGTTTTTGTGGTTGAAACCAAAAAAATCACGTAAGTAGAATTTTGTGTACTGTTTTATTAATTATTCTATGCTACACTTAAGATTTTTTTATTTACTATGATTGTTTTATGCAGTATGCGTGTACATTCAGAAAAATGTGTTATTCAAAAGGGCAAACTCATGATATTTTTTTGTAAGAAATGAGGGGTTGGTCTACAGTGGATCAGTGAATCACATTACACAGTGGATCATGATACACTATGTACTACTTGGTACTGATTTTCAATATTTGCTTGTATTGTTTTGTAGGATGCCTCGACATAGGAGAGAAAAATTGGGAAAAATACACAAGCACAAATAGAAGAGGCGTTGAAGCTAGTTTCAGGAGGAATGAGTATCCGCGGAGCTGCAGCGCAAATAAAAATTGCATTCACTACATAACAGCGTTACCACAAAAAACAAGTTAGTTCGTTGGATCTGAGTTTGCGCTTTGTACCTAATTATGAAGTAAATATGGTATTTTCGAAGGAACAAGAAGAATTACTGAAAAACTATTATAAGAAATGTGCCATTCTATTTTACGGCCTATCAACTAAATAATATTAAAATACGAAACTCAATAATATTAAAATGCCATTTTCTTGGGAAGTCAATAAAATGGCAGGCATTGAATGGCGGAGATGCTTTCGCCAACGTCATCCCGATCTCAGTCTTAGAAAACCGGAAGCTTGCATTCTCGCAAGGACATCATCATTTAATAGAGAGACTGTGAAAGTTTTTTCGAGAATTTAGAAAATGCTATCCGAAGAAACTCAACATTTGCCAATGGTATTCGTATATTTAATCTGGACGAGACAGGAACAACCACAGTGCAGAAAACACAGAAGATTATTACACCAAGAGATCACAAAAACTTAGGCAAAATCACCAGCGGAGAAAGAGGCGTACTGTGCACAACATGTTGTATTATCGGTGCTGGCGGTCAAGCATTACCCCCAGTAATTATTTTTCCACGGAAAAAAGTGATCCCTATAATGACTTCTAAGACTCCACCTGGCACACTAGCCCTGTATTTTGTATTTTATTCTCTCACTGTAAATTATTGTGTTCGTTCTTTGATATAATTTGTTGTTTTTAATTCCTACTGAAAGCTACTTGTTTTAAATGTTTTTGATTTGTTAAATCTTTATGTTAGTTCCTTTACGTTAAATAATAAAAATTCTTAACATTTTCCCAGTGTTTCATTTGTTTATCCAAATAATTTATATACTTGATCCACTGTTGACCATAGGCCGATCCACTATGTACCAGCTAGTTTCACAGTGAATCATTTTCCCTTACCTCGTATAAATATGAATAACATTTCTCTCTGTTACTTGACGGGGTTTAAACTATTACCCATTAATATAATGATAAGCAATCTACCAGGGCGAAAATGTTCAATAAAATAAGTCAACTCATTTTGAAGTTACATGCTTTTAAAAAAAGGTGATCCACTGTCGACCAGGTGACCCTATACAAAAATATGTTTTTATAAATTGTGGGATGGGGAACCAGCAATATTTATTTATTTAATGAGACTAAACAGATGGGTGGCAAGTACTATTTTTTTCATGTAAAACTGACTACTTTCAAATATAATAACTTTAAAAATAAAAAAATCAGTTAGAAATAAAATTTATACATTAAAATTTCCTATTTTACATAGGTAAGATTCAAAGTGAGGTGGATATGCTTCAAAATTGAATTCATTATTTATCGACATGTGGTTGCATTATCAGATCAAATTCACATTAATTACGAATGCACTTACAGTAATAGTTTCAGTTCTGAGATTATATTTATTACTTGCGGTTCAAAGATAGCTTTTAATATGGATAAATCTGTGGTCCTAGTTAGATTAGATTAATAGTAGATTAGGGTAAAGCCACATGTGTACCTAGTACAGTAAAACCTCCTTATTGCGAAATCCAAGGGACCGAAAAATAAAATTTCGTTATAAAAAATTCCCATATATAATGAAAAAAAAATTTCCTAGTACGTATATTTCGCGTCATAGAAAAAAAGTACCGGCCTTAAAAAAGGTCACAAATGGTTTTGAATGAGATCCTATTGTCAATTCATATAGATGCTAACATAATAAGGCATTCAGCAAACAAAGAAAGTTATTTAAAACTAATAATGTCCCTGAGGAAACTGAAACTTTTAAAATGAGTAGTAACATAAATTTCGTACTTTGCCGCAACTTCTCGTGTGCGGTAAAATATGGGTCTCTTAAAAATATAATTTATTTTCCCTTATTTAGTTTTGTATTTATTTTAACTCCACTATTTCACTCAAAATATGTACGTATCTCGCATGATAATTTGAATCGATGCAATAACGCATGTTAGTGAGAAAATGCCGCAAAATACCCGCACCGGTAGTTCTGGTTCTGGCCTTCGAAAATGACGTACGTACGTAAATAATCCAATCAATGTAAACGTTCAGTTATATCTTAAAGAGCGATGAAAGTTGATGATAATAGTGAAAACGAAAAAAGATTTTTTCTAATAATATTGCGTAATAAATGATCGTAGAGGCGTTCAAAGCGGCCGACTCTAACTCCGCAGGCGACACAGTTGCAGTGCGGTTGCGCCCTGCCGCAGCCCGAGCGGCGGCGGGCGGTGGCAAGGTTTTCGCTGTTTAGTTTATCCCTATGTTAGCGCAAGAAACAATGCGCAATATTATTATTTTTTGTGTTTTCACACGGTACTAAAATTATTTTGTTATACATTTTAACGAAATTTCGCTATATAAGTGCATTTTTGTATGAAAAATTGATTGTAGGGGATTAATTTCGGGGATTAATAAAAAAAATTCGATATATGTCATTTTTCGGTAAAACGGGGTTCGTTATAACGAGGTTCTACTGTATGTAGTACTCATTTGCAAGTATCCAGTTACTTTTACGATTTACAAGATAGAAAATGAAAAAGACTCAGGCTTAAGAACGATTTATTTAAATTATTAAAGTTTGATAGAGAAACGGAGACAAATGTATCAATCAACCAAATTAATTTTAACATCGTAAATTTCATTATAATGACTAATATTCAGATAACTACTAAGAAACATCAAAGTAGGTGAAAAACATTAACTTTATTACTTCTATGTAAGTTTAATAATCACTTTATGTTTTACTATTTAATTTGGAGTAACAAAATCTCTCACCGGCAGGTTAAACTGACTACTTTCAAATATAGAATTTTTACATGGATTAGGTTAAAATAAAAATAATAAATTGATAAAGAACTGACAAAATGAGCTGAAGTTACTGGTGTAAGGATCGTTGTAATGGGAATGTTGAGAGAAGAGGAGAGGAGTTAATGAAGGTTATACTGTTAAGCAAATTAATACCTGAGTTCAAATTTCTTTTAATTTCGAAACATTCAAAATTATTCATTTCATAACCTTTACGCACGACAGGATGGAGAAGTTTATTAGTATACGAATAAAAATAATGATTATTATCCTGCTCTGTTTGCGATTAGGAAAATTATTGCTAGTTAGACAATGATGATGGTCTTTTAGTCTATTGTTGAGATTTACAGAAGTTTGACCTATAGTACTTCACCTGTAAATGAGAGATTGTTACTCTTGAAACTTAAGTAGTAAAATATACAAATATTATTGAACTCACAGAGAGTTAAGAAAGTAAATGTTTTTCACCTCATTTAATAATCATCATGAATAATCTCAACAATGTTAACGCCAAATCCATCAATAATATAACTACTGATGAGTTGATTTCAAGCACTTCACTAGTATTGTGTGGACTGGAGTTGGTCCACAATCAGAACAATTTTTCCTGAAATGAATTATCATCTCAAAGGTAAATATATTACATAGCCAATCCTTACTCAATGACCACATTCCATTTCGCTGACCTGGTAAGTAAATGAACCTCTCACTGTCTTATTTTATTTTAATGAAAAATGTAAAGTTTTATAATTTATGCATGATGTGTGATCGATCTACATAGTGAAGATTGACCGAATATAAGTAATGCAACCTATAAATTGAGGAACGGGGCTCCCTAACATCATTAACATAGTTGGACGACTGCATATTTATTGCTGGTGCAGACCGTGTCACACATCTCATAACATTAGTGTCTATCCCTGATGACAATGATAGGACACAGAGATTTAATGGATCTTGTATAGAAGAAGTTGTGCTGGAAGACATATGATAATAGTTGTATGTATGAGGGGTAGTTAAAGGATGGTCATGACTGTATTATAATAGAATTTCATATATTATGGAGTGCCTTCCTGGCAGTGTAGTTGGAGAGCATGTACTCCAGCACTTCTGGCATGTTGGTTGGGTTGAACAATTTATTTGGTCCTCCTACAGCCGGTCTCTTTCTGGATTTCATTTCTAGTAAACCTGGTATGGCAGTGACATTTCCAAACTTGATGTACCAACTCTGTTCATACTGTGCATCTGAGGAGTTCAGGGCCAGACCCTCTTCGCGCAGGAAGTCTTGCCACACTTGCACCTCAGGAATAGCCGTGGGCGCCGGGCGATTGCCCAATGTCCCCTCTACAAATATTCGCAACTTGTAGATCATGTTGTGGTACGTGTACATCTCTGTATAACTAAGGACCTGAAATAAACAAAAATATGTATTTACTTACTTACCATCGTCTGCCGTTTCCCCCTAGAGGTAGGCAGAAAATTACTTTGTGTGCACACCAGTCAAGTGTGCAGTTGCCATGTATGTGTGTGACCTCATTCTCTGCCATCTTGCTGTGTGTGCCGTATATTATAATGATCTATCTGTGTCCTGTACATGCTTGTTTGTCTCTCATTCATGTTTCTCCAGGAATTCCGTTTTATTTTTGTCCATACCCTTTGTATCCGTATGTAAAATTAATTTTTTTCAGAAGTCTATTATGTGATTTTTGCTGAGATATACATAAAAATGAAACTTAAAATGACCACAACTTGTTATCAATAGGTAGGTAATCATTTCTTCCTTTCCAATTGGAGTAATAAAATGTGCTTGGACTCGTCATTAAAAATGGTATGTAATTATACATAGTTAAAATATAAATGATTGTACGTATACATATTACTTACTGGAAACGTGACAATCTTTGATCCACAACATTTAACGGGTGAATACAAAGCCCTGGTGTTGTAAATAGTAAACTGTTGAGTTGACCCGGAGAACATCATCTTGTCGAGATCATATCCAATAAACAAAGAGAACCCCATGTCGTCCCTTGTGTCCACTGGGTATATGCCCAAACTTCGCAAATGTTTTCCTAAAATAAAAACATTAACATTATAAACTAGCTGACTTACCCAGCATCACACAGGTAGAAAATATTTACTTGTAGAATCCTCAAGAATCTCTAAAAATAAATTTCTCCATTATATAAAACAAATATATGGACATTTCAAAATATATATAAAATAAATTGTAATGGATCTGCGGAACGTATGTTGCGACGCGCGAAAGGGACAGAGCATGACAGAGAGGGTAAATGAATATAAGGGCGAGCAGCGCGAGTGAAAGGGCTTTTTTGCATTATATCGAGACTGATCGCTATTGTTCATTGTTATCATCGTATCTCTGTAAAACGTATTGTTACCACCAATAAATTACGAGTCTACAACAAGATCTTTTATTGGAAGAAACCCAGCACAAAGAAGAACAAAACAAGAATATCACATATTTTGTTTATTTTTTTTGTTAATTTGTTTATTTATTTTTTGCGCTTCAACAGGCCAAGAGGCCCAATTACAGAAGCGAAACCCATTACAAAACACCCAGGCTTGAGTAAATCACATAGATAAATTGTGACCTCACCGGGAATCGAACCCGGAACCCTCTCTGTGAGAAACCAGTGTTATACCCACTGGGCCATGAGGGCCAACCCAATATAATTACAGACCGATCTCTCTGCTTAGCTGTTTCGCAAAAATACTTGAAAAGGCAGTAAAAAAGAGGCTAATGGAATACCTCGACAAAAATAACATCTTGTCTGAAAACCAATACGGTTTCAGAACTAAGATGGGAACCGAAGATGCCATTTCCAAATTAGTCAAAATCACTGCCACAAATATGGATAAGGGACGTAAAGTACTCAGCATCTTCTTAGACTTATCGAAGGCCTTTGATACTATATCACACTCATTGCTTTTATGCAAACTCAACAAAATTGGTATCTCTGGCACCCGTCTAAACTGGTTCAGAAATTATCTTGAAAACCGAAAACAAACTGTGGAAATAAATGGTACAATGTTTATCAAATATGGTGTGCCTCAAGGAAGCACACTAGGTCCGATACTTTTCATTATATACATTAACGAGTTCTTAAAAACAACATCTGAGAACGCAACAAAGATTAGTTATGCTGATGATACTGCAATCATTATAAATGGTGACACATGGGAAGAAACACTTAAAAGGGCCGAAGTAGTTATTGCAGAAATAAAAGGTATTCTAGATAATCACTTATTAACACTCAACTCAAAAAAAACTCACTTTGTGGTATTCTCGATAAGGAAATCAGATAGCCTACTCTTCCCGAAAAATATCAAAATACATACATGTGACTTGGAAACAAATCATACATGTGACTGTGATACCATTGAAAAATCAAGCGAGATAAAATATCTGGGTCTGATAATTGATGAAAATTTTAGATGGGTTTCTCATATTGAGTACATAAGTGCCAAGGTGAGAGGATTGATTTATGTATTTAAAATTTTATGCGGCTTTATGAATATAACACATTTAAAAATGGTGTATTATGCACTTTGTCAGAACATAATCAGCTACGCAATCTCCGCTTGGGGGGGGGCGGCACGTACCTTATTGGATTCTGTAGTGAAGGCCCAGAAGTGGGTTGTTCGGGTGATAAATAAGAAGACGCTTCAATATGAATCTGAAGAGCTATTTAAATCCTTTAAGGTGCTGGACGTACGGCAGCTGTACACCAGATCCATATTAATTAATTTTTTTAAGATCCTATCCACACAGGCACGTTCCAGGGATACAAGGAGCAAGATAAGTGGAAACTTCACGGTGCCGAGAATGAACACAAAGTATATACAATAACCTGCCATTAGACGTAAAGGGTCTTAAGGTGTTAAAAGAATTCAAACATAAAATAACAAGGTGGCTCTTTGGTGTGGGTAGGACGAAAAATGAGACCAATGTGTCATCCATATTAATATAGTCAATACAGTCCATATTAATATAGTCACAAAATTGTTTTGCAATGAAATTAAAGCTGTCATGTATGACACATTGCTTTCATTTTGTAGTCTGCCTACATTTGGTAACCGCTTTGTTGGCTTCTGTTTGAATGATTTTACTCCCTATATACAATGTCTAAATGTATAATTCTTTAATATATAGTCTTTTGTTTGTGTTTTATTTCTTACAGACAATATATAAATCTTATTTCTAATATTATATATATATGTGTGTGTGTGTATGCATATGTATATATTAGGTCCTTACATATGAAATTGGAGTTTTGCCGTACTGGCAAATTTGGTCTCAAATATCTTCTCTTTGGTTAGGAATTCTAAATCCAAATTTATACAGCTATTTACTCATGTATTTGTGTTTTGAAAATTATAATTCATTTGTTTTTTCCTCAATTGTTTTTTTCTTTGTGTCACTCAGTTTACAAAATGAAAAACTTGAAATATCGCGTTATTTACGAGTACGAGTTCCACCGTGGCACCAGTGCTGCAGAAACGGCTCGAAGGATTAATGATGTGTATGGCGACGGTGCCGCAAAAGAAAACAGTGCGTTTTTGGTTCCAACGTTTTCGTTCTGGAAATTTCGACCTGCAGAACAAGCCCCGTGGACGGCCGGAGACCAAAGTTGATAATGAAGAATTGAAGGCTATTGTGGAAGCGGATCCATCGCAAACCACATCCGAGTTAGCTGCAGGCTGCGGTGTTAGTGATAAAACTGTTTTAATCCACTTGAAGCAAATTGGTAAGGTGAAAAAGCTTGAAAGGTGGGTACCTCACGAATTGAGTGAAGCAAATCAACAAACGCGCGTTGACTGCTGCGTTGCATTACTCAACCGGCACAATAATGAAGGGATTTTAAATCGAATCATTACCTGTGATGAAAAGTGGATCCTGTACGATAATCGGAAGGCTCATCGCAATGGCTGAACCCTGCCGAACCAGCCAAACCATGCCCCAAGCGAAAATTGACTCCAAAAAAGTTACTTGTGAGCGTTTGGTGGACTAGTGCTGGTGTCGTTCACTACAGCTTTCTTAAATCTGGCCAGACGATTACGGCAGATGTCTATTGTCAGCAACTGCAAACCATGATGGAAAAGCTAGCTGCTAAACAACCGAGGCTGGTTAATCGCTCTAGGCCACTGCTGCTTCATGATAACGCTAGACCACACACTGCACAACAGACGGCTACCAAATTAGAGGAGCTTCAATTGGAATGTCTAAGACATCCACCGTACTCTCCGGACCTTGCCCCAACAGATTACCAATTTTTTTGGAAATTTGGGTAACTTCTTGCAAAGGAAAAAATTCAACTCCGATGGGGCAGTCCAAACCGCCTTCAAAGATTTTATTGATTCCCGTCCGAATGTTTTTTTTATTAAAGGGATCGATGAACTACCTATGAGATGGCAAAAGTGCATAGATAGCAATGGTACATACTTTGATTAAATAAATATATTATAATAAAAAAAAATCGGCTTTATGTTCCTCCCATACTAAACGCCAATTTCATATGTGAGGACCTAATATATGTAGATGTATATGAGTGTATATTTGTTTGTATGTGTGTATGTATGTGTGTATATATGTGTATTATATATATTATATCTTGCTAATGTTAAAACTTTAAAAATAAAAACTGTACAGGTAGTTGCTTCAGAACAGACATTCATCCGTATTCTGAAAATAACAATGTCTGGATCTTTAAGATCTTTATCCCAACACTTAATAGACGATAATAAAAATTAAAAATGCCCAGAGCAGATTTTGTAATTCTACGGCTCAAATAAACTGTATTAGAAGATGATATAAGAAAGATTGTTTCTTACAGTCGTATTAATGTCTTCATCCACAGCGTCCAGATGAAATATCATGGCTAAACTTGTCATGACCACGTTCGGCGTTACAGCGTATTCAAATCTTCCCATCTTGACATTTGACAGATAACAATTTACATCTTTCTCCCTCCCTCATAGAAACAAACACCGGCGTAAAGCGATGTCTCGTTTATTTTTAATTTTTATTATCGTCTATTAAGTGTTGGGATAAAGATCTTAAAGATCCAGACATATCTGTCAAAAAATGTCAAGGTGGGAAGATTTGAATACGCGGTAACGCCGAACGCGGTCATTACAAGTATAGCCATGATATTTCATCTGGACGCTGTGGATGAAGAAATTAATACGATTGTAAGAAGCAATATTTTTTATATCATCTTTTAATACAATGCATTTGAGCCGTAGAATTACAAAATCCGCTCGGGACATTTTTAATTTTTATTATCGTCTATTAAGTGTTGGGATAAAGATCTTAAAGATCCAGACATTGTTATTTTCAGAATCGGGCCGATTGTCTAGTGAAGCAACTATCTTCATTTATATGTATAAATAAATTTAAAAGAAATAAAGAAAATAAAAATAAATCACATAACTAAAAAACAATAATATGTGTATAGGTACATGTATGTATTATGTCTTCTGGTTTGTGTTTTTTGGGGTATTATGCCGTTTGATTCAAGATTAGGGTGCTACCACTTGATAAATACATATATATTTTTTATAAATTAAAACAGAATAATAATAATACTAATCGCTTATCAGCATACCAGCCAATACCAGCTCAAACATTAACAACAGCGTATTTCCCTGTATATGATTTTTTCTTCATCTACAGAATGTGTACCTCAAAATACAGTTACATGAAAAAAATGAAATTCAAAACTAAAGTGTATCCAAGTGCTTATTTAAAAATTGTGATTTTTGATATGATTTTTTATGCGGAGATAATTTTTTTACTATTTTTGACAAATGCGGTTTATAAATGCTACTTGCTACCCTCAATATGTCATCATGCTGAGAATCGGCAGCGAATGATGATTTTTCGAGCTTATTTCTAGATATTCAAAACTTAGAATGCCAGATTTTTTTAATATCACTTTCCTGATAATAAATGGGCCGCACATAGTAACTTGGCGGGCCGCAGGATGAGTATGGCTGGTCTAAACCATAATACCTCTATTTGTAACCCAATCCACCTAGCTTATTTTAACAATTCTTATTTTAACAATTCTAAAACTTCATATCATATTTTTAGTAAATTTCCAAGCTTCTATTCCATAAAATTTCACCAAAAACACAGTAAATATGAAAATTCAGATACTGAATCTGAATGACATTCATAATTACTGGTAGTTAAGCAATTGGCTATCACTGATTGCTTGCTGCAAAGCCCTACTGGTCACTGCGCGGCCGTAAGTAGACGCTGCGCTGCCAGATGCGCTGCTGGTGTCTACGATTGGCTATCGGCTGTACTGGCCTCTGCGCGGCCTTATCAGTGAATGGCCATTAAGCGGCTATCATACAATTTGGTTATTTTTTAAAACTTGTAATGGCAAAACTATGCACTTCATACTGCGTTTTTGAAACAATCATAACATAGATGATCGGTCGCCGTGTATGCTTTCGAGTTTGTCGCATTTCCAACCAAATTATATTATAACCTAGAAATTAAATGTTAAAAATATAATTGCTGGCAGACAAAATAAAATTGATGTAAGAAAATAAACATTTCAATGTATCTCGTCTTAGAGTGACTTGAATGTTAAATAATGTATGAATAATAGTTCTATACATTAAATAATATCTAAAAGCATTTTAAAAGAATCTTGTTTCTTAAAAAAAAACATACAATTTGATTAATTTTTTAAGCTGGCAATGGAAAAATAAAGAATTGAACTCGATGCATATTAGGAGCACTCATATTATAGATTCTGAATCACATGCGTAATCTGAATGATTTATGATTGCAGAAAATATTTTCACTAATTTGGTTTAACAGAATTAATGAAAGTAGATCCTCAATGTTACTTGCTAGAGGTAAGCAAGTTTTTCAAAAACTTACCATTTATAGTCAACTCTTGGGTAGCTACTGGAAGGGCTTTATTAAATCAGCATTGGTGAGAGAATAAACCCCTGACCCTCTTTTATTTCCACTTTGTCTATCAGGTGTTACTCCTGCCCCAGCTTTCAATGAGATTGCCTATCACCCAGTCATTATCAACATTCGCAGCAGATTTCAGAATTTGAAACATTTCATCATGTTAAACATTGTCATGTTTTATTTTAAGTTTTATAAAGTCAATAAAACACATGTATAGAAATTCATAATCATATCTCGACTCATAGTTCGTGTTCTTGTTCTCCTTAAAATCCTTGTGAGATAAAAACAAACAGTAAGTGCAGTTCCAGAGTGCAAAAATACAATTAAGTATTGTAACTTTTAAAACAAAATATATTTTAGTAACAAAACTCCACAGTAGCACAGCTCATGAAATATTTCCGCCCACTACACAGAATTTTTACAACATTCTAACAAACTAAATAAGCATTTAAACAAATTTCTCTAAAATATTTACAACTTATTTCCAATAAATTTTATTTGTGAGACGTTTTATCAGTATGTGTATAATTAATAGGAAACAATAATATTGTGGAAGTGTGCAATATCTCATTTCAATACGACAGCAAAACAGCAAATTCAGATTTTTGTAGTAAATTTTATTGATTTAGAAAATAGGTAAGTAGGTTCCTATCATTGTAAATTAGACCAATGAATAACTTTGAATTCCAGAAAACATTAAGTTTTTTTAAATAAATATGCCACGCAGTGTGTAAGAAAACAATAAAACTTCATCATCCAGCAAACAAAAAATTAGAGAGCATATTCGTCCCGATTTAAGTTTAAAGATTATTCACTTTTCAAATTAATTTTCATAATATACTTGCCTAGATATAAATCTTCCTGCTTCCAGTACTTGCCACCAGAGATGCATGCTGTAGAATTAGGGAACATGTCCACCACTTGTTGCATTGCTCCCGCACTTAATACGAATCCAGAGAGGGCCATGTTGTATTCCACACCCCAGAAACTGATAGGGTGCCCCAAATAGTGGCCCTCACTTGGGTTCAATGGGGCCACCAAGTATCTTAAGTTCTCTGGTATCACAAACATATCATCCTTGACAAACAGTGCCCATTGTATGTGGGGATATTCTCTCACTATCTTATTTAATACATTACAAAGCAAATGAAACGAAGATGTTGCGTTCGATTTTCCGATGGGAACAGTATGTTTATTATTATCTACGTTTTTGCTGTAAAATATAATTTCATTGCACGACTTTGACCATGTTTCATTGATAGCAATGGCACTTTTAGGATTTGACGTGTATACTACACAAACAATGGAGACTTTTCGATACAACCACTCCGATTCTGACTCTCCACTGACATCAGAATACCGAAGTTCATCGTTATTTAAAATATGTTTGCCAAGTCCCATTTCTTTAAACCAACTATCGTAATTTCTCAAGCGCGTTTCGTTTGTTTTGTGATGCACTCTCAGACAATTTTCTGATATTTTATGGATCGGAGACGCATTGTGTCCATGAAATAAGATAAAAAGGCCGACGCCTATGCAAAATCCAATAAAAAACGTACGAATAATATAAAATTCGGGTGCCATGTCTGCTCGGAGATAAAATTAAAGAGTTAACAAAAATGTCAAGAACGAATTATTTAAAAAATAAAAATTTCATGTAAAACTGACTGCCTCACAAAATATTTTGCTCAATACACTGACGGGCACTAAAGTCATACGATCGCTTTCATAACAAACAAATTGAAACAAATGTCAAACTTTTATATCATAGAAAAGAATATGAGCTTTATATTCTCTATGAATAGAGTCCGTCCAACCATAGCCACCTTTATACCACGATAAAGGCGGCTATGGTCCAACTTATCTGGAGAATAAAGGAGGGTGATATACCGGAGTAGGGGGGGTGGGGTCTGAGGTGATATAAAATCACGGTGTGGTAAACCGGCCGGGAGATCTCAGATCTATGTATGCCGGCGGTTACGCCCTCCCCTAGGTACAATCAAAACGTCAGGTGACTGACTAGGACACTGATATCTCGAGGCGGGTGAACGGATATAAAAATAATAAAATCGAAACAATTTTACAAGTTTCTATATTGGGCACTGTAGCAAATTAATTTACATGGAACATTAATCTTAACCTACATACGACGCAGCAAAGTGGTTACTAATTTAAAAATTACATGAACCCTAATTTAGAGGGAGAGGACAAAATTATAAACAAAGAAAGAAAAAAAGACAAAACACATAAAAAATCTGATCTTACTGCTAAAATGGATGGTGACGAGATTAAATTAACACTTCGGTAGAACCAGGTGGGCGGAGAAAAAGTTTTTAGATCGGGGTAACCTGTTTCGGAGAGTTCGGCAGGTGTCTTCTTCGTGCTGCTTCGTGGTGGGCGGCGGCTTCTGGCGTCGGCGTCGTCCTCTGACTGTGCAGGCTACGTCAGCGGCTTCTGACGTCGGCGTCGTGGCGGTCGTCGGCAGAGCGTCGGTCCTCCGTCGCGGTGGTACACTGCGGCGTCGCGGCGGCACTGATACTTAGGCGTTTGCGGCGGTGCGTCACAGCACTCGGTAGCGAATGGCGGTTGTTGCCGTTCGCGCTTTCGCTCCTCCAGGAGTTGCTAGAGTGATCGGCGATGCTGTTTTTACGGGCACCGCTAGAATCTCTAGCTTCTCCACACTCAACTCAACTCAACTCAACTCAACTCGACTCAACTCGACTCCTTCCTGGCGGCCGGCTTCGCCTTATATTCTCTCCCCGGCGACCCAGGGTGTGGTCGCGGGGAGTCGAGGGGAAGCCTCCAGTTGGTCTTTCGCCGATTGGCTCCTTTGATGTCCGCCTTCGTCGTTCATTCGTCTCTCTCGATCCCTCCTAGGTCCCGATTGACGCTATTGGTTACTGAACCCAATGTTGCCTCCGTTCCGCCCCCTATTGTTCTCCCAGTTTGCGGCTAATCTCGATGCTTCTCTGGTATGTAGGCCTAAACACTTTGTTATTTCACGAACGCTTTGTTCACTGTTCATATCCCTATCCCGTAACCAAAAAAAACATTGCAAAATGAATTAAACTTAAGGAAAATATTACAGTACAAATTGGCAAAGGCGGAAAATTGAAAACACAAATTCGCATCAACACTTATTACCCAAAAATAAAACTGCTTACATATACATACTTAATTAAATCGACACGCCAGATAGACATATTTTTATCGACCAGTTATTTCTACCATTATTGACTAATTACATGGGATTGACGCAGGGTTTCATTAGATCAAAGTAAAATTCCTTGAGTATGCATTACAATATTAATCTTATTATTAAGTCGTCGGTTTGATTCTTACAGTAGGCCTCTCAATATTTAACGTTATTTATACATTACATCGTTATAGGTCAATCCTTATCATTAACATTAATTTAACGTTATTTATACATTACATCATTACAGGTCAATCCTTATCATTTACATTGATTATCTTCGATACCTCCACAAAATCATTATTATTTCTTTTTTTTTTTTATATGATAAACCGGACGGTATTTAAAATTTACCACTCCGCATATTCTCTTCCTTTCTTTTTCTTTTTAATTTTTTTCTTTAACAATGACAACATGTACTTGATACTTAGTTTTATTTTTAATTTTAGCTTAAATAAAACAAGCTATCGTACCTCTTAGTTGGACCAAACATATTTGTCAATATGTGACATAGAGATACAAAACAAAGGGCTAAAATTATACAGACATCGTGGCATTTCTTAGTGAATCAATTAACATAAAAACTTATTTACATGGGATACATGCTTCAAGCGGGTCCCCTAATGTTAATGTTCTGTCTACATCTTTGTAATTTCTTTTGGGATTACAAAGTACATGAATTTGCATCAACGCCACTTGCCCAAAAGGAATGCTTACATATACTAACATAATCAAATTCGATAAACACATTTTTTTTTTAACAAAAAATTATGTTAAACCTTATTACTAGAAGAAAAATTAAGAAAACTTGGCGTAAATTAATTAATGTAACATTATTTACACCTAAATAATGAAAATTCTTACTTCAATATGTAAGCTGGATTGAATGCAAAACATTTTTTTTAGGACTTTCATTATACTAATCATTATCTTATCAAATCAGCTTTCTTCCACCCCTGGTATAAGAATAAAAATAGAGAACACTAAAAAAAATTATATAAGCCACATTCCACCAGGCAGACAATTGAAAATTTTCCAAACAAGAATTATTTTGAAACACTACCAGTAGCGGAAATCCCTACTACAATTAACTAACTTCATAATTTTCGTTATGTTTTTCTTTTTTTTTAAAGCGGACAAATACCAAAGTGAATGGTGTATCGTAAAGAGTGAAATTAATTACAAATAAATAATAATAAAGCTCGAAAGCTTTATTATTACTAGATTAAAACAACTATTTTAAAACAGACCGACAAATCATATTGCTTAAACGAGTAATCAAAACAATAATTGCATGTTTACAGATAGGTTATATACCTACAACCTACAAATTTGTATAAAAAAAAACACAATATTGGGAGCTTGAATAACTAATGACAAATAACATTATTCTTAAAAATAATTAAAACTCACAAATTAACATTATTCAACTAGGTGTATGTAATATATGAAAACATAAGACATGAAAGCCTCGATCTAAAGTAATATTAATGTTTAAAAAACTTTTTTATGGAGAAATTCGAAGAAACAGCACTGGACACAGCATCCTTTACTCCGAAGGTCTGGTGGAGATACGTCGATGACGTATTTGCAATCTGGCCGCATGGTGAGGACAAATTAGGTGATTTTTTGGGACACCTTAATTCACTACACAAGAACCTGAAGTTCACCATGGAGATAGAGAAAGACAACGTGCTGCCTTTTCTTGATGTGGAAATAAAAAAGAAAGCCGATGGGAGTTTCGGACACAGAGTTTATAGGAAGCCTACACATACCAACCGTTATCTACATGCGAACTCCCACCATCATCCTGCTCAAAAAAGAGGTCTCATCAACACTTTGGCCACGAGGGCCAAAAGGATATGCCAAGATGAATATCTACAGGAGGAAATGATAACACTCAGCGACGCACTGGAAGGCAATGGTTACCAGAAGCGACAGATACAACGCGTCATAAGTACGAGGTCTGTTCGCCCTGAAAAACATACAGAACCTGAGTGCAAAGGCATCGCCTTTCTGCCTTTTGTCCAAAGCGTTACAGACAGAATTGCCAGAGCTCTCAAGAAAAGAGACATTAAGACAGTTTTTGGTGCCAACTTCAAAATTAAAGATATGTTGAGATCAGCAAAGGATCGAGATCGCTTAGAAACGGACGGTGTGTATAGACTCGATTGTCAAGACTGCGATAAAGTATACGTGGGGCAAACGGCGCGTACCATTTCCAAAAGGGTCAACGAGCACAAACGGGCATGCAAACTCGGTCATCCAGAAAAATCAGCACTGGCTGAGCATTTTCTGGATACCGGCCATCATTTTGCATTCGAACCGAAAATCCTTGGAAAGCCTAAGAGTCACCATGCGCGTCTTATCAAGGAAGCACTAGAAATCTACAAGCATCCGATAAACATTAATAGAGATGATGGTCTCAAATTAAAAACATCTTGGTATCCGGCGCTTCAAAGTCATTCTCGTCGCAGACTCCGCAGAGATAGTGATCAGACAACAGATGAATCATACATACAACACAATACAAACACATCATGACTTCGGCACGGTATTGCAAGCCGATACTTAACCACAACACCAACATTCAAGACAACACATCAGCCCTGATGATGGACCCTGCAATGGGATCCGAAACGTCGGCCCGAAAGGTCGTAACAACACGGCATAATACCCCAGTAAACACAAACTTGACGTGTTACATTTTTTCACGAGATAATATTCTATTACGTTATATATTATATATTACATCAATATCAAACATCGTCGGCAATAATACAATCAAGTTTTTTTTTCTTTTGTTACGATCAATACATTTTTTATTATTTGCTACAAGTTAGATTAATTCGGGATGATCTCGTTATTATTTCAAATTGCAATGTCCCGTTCATTTCGGTACTTAACAATAGAATACAGAATAAATGAGAAAACTACATATAAAACGAGTAACATCCACCTGCAGAGGTGGCCTGGGTTATCTAAACTATCATTACTTTACTTAAATTAAACATATCAGTTGCTCATTAATTAGGTACATATTACATTGATATTATGATTCACCACTTTGCCTCAATTTCTAATTCGGCCTCTACCTTCTTAATTGATTGACCCCTGTTATCTTTATTGATAATGACCGCCTGGTCGTGCGTTGCGGGATCCTCGCGCCCTTATAATAATAATATAATTTATACGATCCTACATCTCGCGGATAGTGTCGCCATGTGGGGGATCGGTATGTCAGCGCTTTCTAAAACATCTCTATTGTCTGTCGAGGACAATAGTAAGTTTACTGCGACGACTTTCGGAATTATTATCTTGTTTTTCTAAAAAATGTCTTTCCCAAAACAATGGCGACTTCTCTAACAAACGCAGCTTTCTAAACCGTTGTCCCATGTGTTCGCATTTGGCCAAGATGTTCTTTCTATTGTTTAATCGGGGTTAGAGATATACGTCCCGCTGCAAGAAAAGGTTTACCGTTTTTACCCTTCCAAGATGTTACTTAAGAACAAAAGGTTGCGAACGTATTGCCCATCCTAACAAAAGGCCGTGCACTCTTAATGTCTTCGGCGATGCCCAACGCCCTCGGCAACCCTAACTTTCTAATTCATTGTTTCGTATGTTTTATGGCGGGCTATCCTAAGGCGATCGTCCGTCGCAATGTTATTTTTTTGAGCAATAGGTCACATATTTCGTCCTCGAACAAAAGATCGAACATGCCGGGGCTGCCCTGGCTGTGACCACATGGCGCGTGATTTTCGATATTGCCCTAGGACAAAATTAATAACCTGGTTCGCGTCATATTCCGGTACATCAAGGGCGTCCCAATCGTTGTGGTACTGCCCATAGTCTAAAAATTATCTGATTTATAGGGAATTTTATGCAAATTCGTTTTTTCTTAAACAAGTTATTAAGCAGTATATGACACGATAAAAAACAAAAAATGTAAACTAACGTACAAATAAATTTATCAAAATATACATTCGTAAAATACACAACGTCACAAAATGGCGTTTTTTCAAAATCAAAGAAAAATACAATTTTTAGGGAAAAAACCAAACAATAATAATTCTTTTAGGCCGGCGCCACATTACGCAGATCTTCCGCCGCGTTTTTTCCGTTGCGCCAAATCGGCTAAGCAAATAGATCGACCGATCATCCGCGTAGTGTGTTTAATAAGCGCATATTGTATGGAAAGAAATGTAGCGATGTTCCACGACAGAAGAGACGCGGCGGATACCTAATGATCATGACCACCATGTTTAACTCAGTAACACCTAAGGATATCAATCGGTTTAGGGCCGTTGTATCAACATGGTTTATATTAATATTTTGTTCAAAGCATAGATATTTTGCATTTTCCACCGATCAAACAACACGCTCTCGTAAAATCTATGCTTTAAATGAACTATTGCTATAAAGTAAGTTGATGCAACCAGTCTTTAATGTGCATAAAAAAAAAGTTTATTTTTGAAAAAAGATGTTTATACAAATGAACTCGTTAATGAATTATGTAATAAAAAGTATAAATAATAAAAATTCTATGTAAAAAATTATCGAATAAAATATGTTCTAAAACTTTTCTCATCTTACGGCTTCTAAATCAATTTTTCCACTTATCCTTGTTCTTTTTTTTCCAGGTTTAGATATTTTAATGCCCATTTCCACGGCCGCTTTACCTTCTTTAACTATTTTGTAAATTGCCGATTCAGAAATACCTGAAGAAATTGTATAATAGTAAAATAAAAAACTAAGTATGGGAAAATCATTATAACTGCAGGGCAGCACTAACCTGAAGTGGCGGCAATAAGTCTATGAACAAAATCAAACGGTATAATTGGGGCTTTTAGACGTTGTTCCTCTTCAAAAAACGTGTGCATTTTTAAGATTATTTCCCGAACACCGCTTTTAATGGTTTTTGGCATGGTGACAATCTAAAATTTTCTTAAAAAACAATCGAAACAGTCGCGAACCCCTCTGTAAACAAAGTCTGTCAAAGGTCTGTCAGCTGTAGATAATCCAATATGGCGACTTTAGTTCCAAATTTGGCCATTCTTCAGATAAGTTAGACGGACTATAGAATGGATTCCACATACATTCTACGCATTCTACGGTCGGGGAAGATCACAGAATATAGACCAAAAAGGGAAGATCTTGATGGTTAATGGTTATCACTACCGGAGGATTTAAATCACATAAAATGACGCGAATCCACATTTCAAAAATAGCTTTATGACCAGCGGGCCTTTTAGCGGGCTTTCGCCACAGACTTAAGGTACAGATACACATGCTTCTTTACTGGCATGCTAATGAGCATGCCACTAATAAGCATGCCCTAACAACTGTACACTTGCTCATTACTGGCATGCTTATTAGTGGCATGCTCATAAATAAGCATGCCCAAAGCTAACAATCAAACACACATGCTTATTAGTGGCATGCTCTTGTCATAGAATAGAGACGCTCTTGTTCAAAATGGAAACTTTGCAAACTGAAATAGAAAATTCAAGTCAACCAATAAATCAAAAAAGTTCCCGAGTTTCCATCCGCACATTTTTGATTTTAGTTTATATAATTTTTATTGTAAGATTTGAATCATTCATGCCTATTAATAAAGTTTCGTAAACATTATTTCTCACTATATTATTTTTACACAACGGTGACCGAGTATTCCACAGACATTCGTGATTCCTATAATAAGTTACGAAAAGTAATGTTTTTTCATCTCCCCAACGCGCCATATTTGTTTCATCTGTCGCGGACTGAGAAGATCGCATCGATAATACTAGCCGCGAAGCCCGCGAATGACATAAGCATGCTCATAAATAAGCAAGTCTGTTCACACATGCTCCAAAGATACCCCTTCTCTATGGTGAATGACAGTGGCATGCTTATAAATCAACCGGCGGTTGATTTTTGAGCATGCCACTAGGTGGCATGCTCATTTCTAGCAATGTGCGTACACACATGCCACTGTCAAAGTCGATACTGCGCATGCTCACGTGCCACTAAAGAAGCATGTGTATCAGACGCCTTATACCTACTAGGGATGGGCGTTGAATGGACGGACTAGTTGAAATCAACCGTTGACGTTGCATCGACGGTTTACGTTCATTGCATGGACTAGTTGAATTCGTAGACGGTGGACAGCGGACGCCGTGGTCGGTGGACGATTCGAGATTCAACGTAATGCAAAGCAACGAGCGAGAGCAAGACAAAACGTCTCCGTTTATTTCTCTTTCATCTCTCGCCGTCGACTTGTAGCAACACCTATTGTCTAATTATTTTATTCTGTTTAATTATTTTATTTTCTATTGAACTAATATTTTACTGCTTACATCTGATATTGTTGTGTATACCTACTTCTTTCTTTATTACATAGAGAAAGAAATTTATAAAACAATATGTAAAAGCCTATAATGTGCGTAAACAAATAAATAATAAAATATTTCTTTTACATATAAGCACAAGTAGTGGTTTTACTTTCCCCGAAACTATATTCCTACGAACTTCTATAAATTTTAAAAATTAACGTAATAAAAATAGCCAACGGTTGAGCCGTCGGGCAGCGTCGCGTCGGACCGTAGACAGTTGACCATCGTCCCGATGCTTAGATAGAACGTCCGCGTAACGAAGTTGACGCGTCAACTAGTTGACGAATTCAACTAGTTAATCGTCTCGTCGATGGACGGACGTGGACGGTGTCGTTTCGTCGACGGTAAATACGTCGACGACCCATCCCTATTACCTACTGCACGTCCGCACTGCTGTGGGACGAACAAACCTTTTTCCTCAGAAAGAACAATGAATGCAATTTCGGCGTTTAAGCTAGTTAATAAAAGTAATGAAAAATAATGTTTCTTCTAGCTTGTATATACTGTAAGGTCTCTTCGGTTTAGAAATACCGCACTTAGAAGTCTTTTGAGCACTAGGACATCAAGGAAAGGTATTTCATCGTTATTTTCCATTTCCATAGTGAATTTTATGTCCTCGTGTAGACCGTTCAGATAGTCGAGAAATTTATTTAGTTCGTTCAATCCATGAGGCCATATTACAAACGTGTCATCTACGTATCTTATCCACAGTTTAGGTTTTAAAAAATAACACGTCCAAAATGAAACAGTAAGGGTATTTAGAGAAGCTATAGAGATATATAAAAGAATAAATATTATCAACAATAGAGATGATGGTATACCTCTCCCAACGGCATGGAAAAGCATTTTATTCAACAGTAGATTTCTTAGTAAAAATAATATATTAGCGCGCAAAAATCAATTAAATATAACCACCGACACAGTAGAAGCAACGTCGAGTACAAAGCGCATCACAAGGAGCCAAACAAACGCCATTAACGCCAGCAACGGCCGGGAACACCCAATATTTAATACAAAATTCCCAAAAATCATTAAGGCCAATAATGACCACAGTATCCAAGTTTAGACTTTGACTTACCAGACCTCACTTGGTAATAAGCTTCCGATACGAACGTACGTGCTCGCACTGCCCCTCGTAACGGAAATTTATTAACAAGACAACCTGAAGATGCCTGTTGTGATTCAGGCGAAACGTCGGTTGACGAATGGTCCTTCTGAGGACCAGATTTTGACGCGGGTTACCCCCAAAGAAATTAATACTAACATTTCTAACACCCGTGAAAACCTTAAAAACATATATAATATATATATATATATATATTATATAATATATATCTATAATCTGATCTATTGGTATAAGATAAGGATAATAATACTAACTTTTTGTAAATGATTTTTTGACGCCGACGGCGTTGTAAATAAATTAATAAATCGCGAAACAAGAAAACGCAAATACGCATTTTTTTTGACTAATTGTAAATAATTTTAAATGTTTGTAAATATATTTTTATGTGCTAGCATATAATATGATTTAAAGAGTCCCTAGACACAAAGTCTAGTTATAATTATATTTTGATTAGTTAAGTTATATTGTTTTATTAATTAATTAGGTATTCGTATTGTAAGTTTATTTGTTTTGTAAGTAGATTATAAGCACTGGTTGTAAGTCTTTAATTTAATTTATTAAGTATTCGTATTGTAAGTAGATTATAAGCACTGGTTATAAGTCTTTTGTTTTCATATAAATAATCCATTTAAGGTAAATAACATGTCAATCTTATAGAAGAATAATTCTGTAATGATTATGTGTTGAATATAAATAAGGAAAATCGTCGAAATAGTGTGGAAGAAAGTGCATCTTCTACGAACATTGTGGCTAATACGGACAATGAATTATTTAAGCCTACGAGATGTGTATCGTGTTGGGTCCATCACAGAATGACTCAGGCGCGGAGGCGGGGCCAGGTAAGGGGTTGTCGCCAACCAATGGCTACCCTTCTGGACGCCGAGGTGACGGCGATTGACCAACCCCGAGAAGGTAGGTCGGGCAAAGGGAACCGGCAGAGATCCGCCCTGATGGCCGACGATAAAAGGCCGGACGCCGTGCGGAACACCCCAGTAAGCAGTTATCGCAGGGAGTCAACAGTTATCAGAGTAGTGAGCAGTTAGTAGGTCCTCAGAGAGTGAGCAGTGATCAGTGATCGGAAGTGATAGATAGCTGCCGTCAGCTATCGGACAGCTGACGGACGAACTGAAGTCTATAGAGAGTGACATACCGGCTTCAGCAATCGCGAAGCTGGAATGGTGAAGTGAACTAGATAGAGAGGTCGAGATCCGGAGATTGTACAGTTTACAGTGATAGATGTATCACTGTAAACTGTACAATATACACCTACATATTATTATGTATTTATCCCTCTTGCTTTACACAGTATGAATGCAAAAGATTAATTTAAGTTTTGTATACGAATATATAAAACATATCTACAGCTGTCGAATTCATACTTTGTTCTTAAATTGCAATTGCAACACCCCTAATCCGATATTTGACAGATTTTTTGATTTGAAACAACTCTTTCTGCGAGATTTCGCGTGACCTCGAGGTTAAGCTCAGTTTAACCCAGGATTTCCGCTTACTTTGATCGCCCAAGGCCCGGTTGTTTCAAGTTCGTAAAGTAAGCGGTAAAGTAAAACAAAAATAGCAAGATGAAAGCTTACAATAATCTATTGGCAATCATACGAAAGGTGGAAAAAAGTGCTACCATTGATTCTGTCAAGAAAGAAATTAATTCTCTAAGGGCTGGAATTGTGGAAATCTTCCTTCTCTTCACGTAACTCTCTTACTAAACTTACATGTGATAAACGCTCTCTTTTCGTAAGCCAGTGCTTCATCCACACTCGCCGATTTCGTCGTCTTTTATTGGTTTTTAAAATGTGATATGATATAATTCCTAAATAACACAAGGCTTCCTCTATGGACGACATCGCGATACGGTGTGAGAAAGCTTCACGTCTGTCCACCGTCTGTCACCATCTTATAGTCCGTCTAACTTATCTGAAGAATGGCCAAATTTGGAACTAACGACGCCATATTGGATTATCTACAGCTGACAGACCTTTCACAGACTTTGTTTACAGAGGGGTTCACGACTGTTTCGATAGTTTTTAAAGAAAAATTTAGATTGTCACCATGCCAAAAACCATTAAAAGCAGTGTTCGGGAAATAATCTTGAAAATGCACACGTTTTTTGAAGAGGAACAACGTCTAAAAGCCCCAATTATACCGTTTGATTTTGTTCATAGACTTATTGCCGCCACTTCAGGTTAGTGCTGCCATGCAGTTATAATGATTTTCCCATACTTAGTTTTTTATTTTACTATTATACAATTTCTTCAGGTATTTCTGAATCGGCAATTTACAAAATAGTTAAAGAAGGTAAAGTGGCCGTGGAAATAGGCATTAAAATATCTACACCCGGAAAAAAAAGAACAAGGATAAGTGGAAAAATTGATTTAGAAGCCGTAAGATGAGAAAAGTTTTAGAACATATTTTATTCGATAATTTTTTACATAGAATTTTTATTATTTATATTTTTTATTACATAATTAATTAACGAGTTCATTTGTAGAAACATCTTTTTTCAAAAATAAACTTTTTTATTTATGCACATTAAAGACTGGTTGCATCAACTTACTTTATAGCAATAGTTCATTTAAAGCATAGATTTTTTCGAGAGCGAGTCGTTTGATCGGTGGAAAATGCAAAATATCTATGCTTTGAACGAAAGATTACTATAAACCAAGTTGAAACAACGGCCCTAAACCGATTGATATCCTTACGTGTTACTGAGTTAAACATGGTGGTCATGATCATTAGGTATGAGACACCGAATAAAACCGGCGCCACCGATCTTCCGCCGCGTCTCTTCTGTCGTGGAACATCGCTACATTTCTTTCCATACAATATGCGCTTATTAAACACACTACGCGGATGATCGGTTGATCTATTTGCTTTGCCGATTTGGCGCAACGGAAAAAACGCGGCGGAAGATCTGCGTAATGTGGCGCCAGCCTAAAAGAATTATTATTGTTTGTTTTTTTTCCTGAAAATGGTATTTTTCGTTGATTTTGAAAAAACGCCATTTTGTGACGTTGTGTATTTTACGAATGTATATTTTGATAAATTTATTTACTTATTATTTATTTACGTTAGTTTACATTTTTTGTTTTTTATCGTGTCTTATACTGCTAATAACTTGTTTAAGAAAAAACGAATTTTCATAAAATTCCCTACAAATGAGATAATTTTTAGACTATGGGCAATACCACAACGATTGGGACGCCCTCCTTTATTCTCCAGATAAGTTGGACGGACTATATCTTTCTATTCTGTGCCATTATCTATGCGCTGTGCCATAGATATAGTCCGTCCAACTTATCTGGAGAATAAAGGAGGGCGTCCCAATCGTTGTGGTACTGCCCATAGTGTAAAAATTATCTAATTTGTAGGGAATTTTATGCAAATTCGTTTTTTCTTAAACAAGTTATTAAGCAGTATACGACACGATAAAAAACAAAAAATGTAAACTAACGTACAAATAAATTTATCAAAATATACATTCGTAAAATACACAACGTCACAAAATGGCGTTTTTTCAAAATCAAAGAAAAATACTATTTTCAGGAAAAAAAAACAAACAATAATAATTCTTTTGGGCTGGCGCCACATTACGCAGATCTTCCGCCGCGTTTTTTCCGTTGCGCCAAATCGGCAAAGCAAATAGATCGACCGATCATCCGCGTAGTGTGTTTAATAAGCGCATATTGTATGGAAAGAAATGCAGCGATGTTCCACGACAGAAGAGACGTGGCGGAAGATCCGCGCAGTGTGGCGCCGGTTTTATTCGGTGTCTCATACCTAATGATCATGACCACCATGTTTAACTCAGTAACACCTAAGGATATCAATCGGTTTAGGGCCGTTGTATCAACTTGGTTTATAGTAATCTTTCGTTCAAAGCATAGATATTTTGCATTTTCCACCGATCAAACAACTTGCTCTCGTAAAAATCTATGCTTTAAATGAACTATTGCTATAAAGTAAGTTGATGCAACCAGTCTTTAATGTGCATAAATAAAAAAGTTTATTTTTGAAAAAAGATGTTTATACAAATGAACTCGTTAATGAATTTTGTAATAAAAAGTATAAATAATAAAAATTCTATGTAAAAAATTATCGAATAAAATATGTTCTAAAACTTTTCTCATCTTACGGCTTCTAATTCAATTTTTCCACTTATCCTTGTTCTTTTTTTCCGGGTGTAGATATTTTAATGCCCATTTCCACGGCCACTTTACCTTCTTTAACTATTTTGTAAATTGCCGATTCAGAAATACCTGAAGAAATTGTATAATAGTAAATAAAAAACTAAGTATGGGAAAATCATTATAATTGCATGGCAGCATTAACCTGAAGTGGCGGCAATAAGTCTGTGAACAAAATCAAACGGTATAATTGGGGCTTTTAGACGTTGTTCCTCTTCAAAAAACGTGTGCATTTTCAAGATTATTTCCCGAACACCGCTTTTAATGGTTTTTGGCATGGTGACAATCTAAAATGTTCTTAAAAAACTATCGAAACAGTCGTGAACCTCTCCGTAAACAAAGTCTGTCAAAGGTCTGTCAGCTGTAGATAATCCAATATGGCGTCGTTAGTTCCAAATTTGGCCATTCTTCAGATAAGTTAGACGGACTATAACATACGCTGTGCCATAAACTGTAGATAAATCTTATAATTCTATAGAGCTATAGTCCGTCTAACTTATCTGAAGAATGGCCAAATTTGGAACTAACGACGCCATCTTGGATTATCTACAGCTGACAGACCTTTGTTTACAGAGGGGTTCACGACTGTTTCGATAGTTCTTTAAGAAAATTTTAGATTGTCACCATGCCAAAACCATTGAAAGCGGTGTTCGGGAAATAATCTTGAGAATGCACACGTTTTTTGAAGAGGAACAACGTCTAAAAGCCCCAATTATACCGTTTGATTTTGTTCATAGACTTATTGCCGCCACTTCAGGTTAGTGCTGCCATGCAGTTATAATGATTTTCCCATACTTAGTTTTTTATTTTACTATTATACAATTTCTTCAGGTATTTCTGAATCGGCAATTTACAAAATAATAAATAGTTAAAGAAGGTAAAGTGGCTGTGGAAATGGGTATTAAAATATCTACACCCGGAAAAAAAAGAACAAGGATAAGTGGAAAAATTGAATTAGATGCCGTAAGATGGGAAAAGTTTTAGAACATAATTTATTCGATAACTTTACATAGAATTTTTATTATTTATACTTTTTATTACATAATTCATTAACGAGTTCATCTGTTTAAACATCTTTTTTCAAAAATAAACTTTTTTATTTATGCACATTAAAGACTGGTTGCATCAACTTCCTTTAAAGCAATAGTTCATAGATTCTTACGAGAGCGAGTTGTTTGATCGGTGGAAAATGCAAAATATGAACGAAAGATTATAAACCAAGTTGATACAACGGCCCTAAACCGATTGATATCCTTAGGTGTTACTGGGTTAAACATGGTGGTTATGATCATTAGGCATGAGACACCGAATAAAACCGGCGTCACACTGCGCGGATCTTCCGCCGCGTCTCTTCTGTCGTGGAACATCGCTACATTTCTTTCCATACAATATGCGCTTATTAAACACACTACGCGGATGATTGGTCGATCTATTTGCTTTGCCGATTTGGCGCAACGGAAAAAAACGCGGCGGAAGATCTGCGTAATGTGGCGCCGGCCTAAAAGAATTATTATTGTTTGTTTTTTTTTCCTGAAAATAGTATTTTTCTTTGATTTTGAAAAAACGCCATTTTGTGATGTTGTGTATTTTACGAATGTATATTTTGATAAATTTATTTGTACGTTAGTTTACATTTTTTGTTTTTTATCGTGTCGTATACTGCTTAATAACTTGTTTAAGAAAAAACGAATTTGCATAAAATTCCCTACAAATGAGATAATTTTTAGACTATGGGCAGTACCACAACGATTGGGACGTCCTCCTTTATTCTCCAGATAAGTTGGACGGACTATAGTCAATGTGTGGAGCTGGCCATAGATTTAAAAAAAATGTAATATTTAAAATGATTAAAGTAGGTACCTTATCTCGCCGCGGATGGTTTGTGTGCAAAAATGAAAAATTATTAAAAACTAGCGCTTTCATATTATAGATTCAAATATGAGAGTAAAAAATTACGAAACTCATAAAAAGGCGTAATACTCCTACTGTTCTTCTAGGAATTAATTTAGCTCACCGCCGTACCCTGGTTATCCGCTTGTGAAATATTTATTTAAACTAAACCTCAGTATTTAAGATACACAGCCGATTTTACGCTTACAAATAATACATTCATTTGAAAGAAACCACTTCCATAAATTCTAGAAAATGCAGCATTCTGATTCAGATGAAACATACTGCAGTGAAATTGAAAGGAGTATGTCAACATATTAATTACTTGATATTATGTTCTTATTTTTATAAAATACTACTGAATCCACTGGTGTCAACATGTTTTTTTTTCAATTTCCAATCAAAATTCTAAACTTTATAGTGCACATTAGTTTTAATTACCGCACTACTGCTTCTAACAGGTTTGCAACTAAAAATTAATCTAGTCTACATTGCATTAAAATGGGTCATGTTGTTTATTTAATTAAAAATTTATTTTTAAAAATGATGACTAGTGACTCCAAATGAAAAACTAAAATAGCTCAGTTTTGACTATTCAATTTCTGGGATATTTGTTTTTATCCTTTTGTGTTGCAAACTAAATTCCTAAAATGGATATTTAATATTCAATTATTTTTTGTCCTTACTATTTGAATATAATATAATATGAAATTTTCAAGGTTGCATCACTTTGAGAAGATCTTCTAGATTAAATAAAGGACAAATAAAACAACCGAAGTATTATGAATACCCAATAACAAATATAAAGAAAAAACAAAAATATACAAGAAAGGTTACATTAATCGGATTATGATTTAAATATAAATAATATCATCATTAGTTTTTGCTCCTTTCTGATAAACATAAATAATTAATGTGATTTCTGCAGATCCAACATAGTGGTATTATTAAAAAATCGCATAAAAAGATTGTCAGTGGGCAACCAGTTAAAGCGTTTAAAGCTCCCAAAGATAAAAATGTAAGTACAGAGTCAACCACGCATGTGCAGGATATGAGACATGTAAGAATTTTATTTTGATTTATTTTTCTCACTTTTTGATTCATCATTTTTACCTATTTACTCCCTTTCTTTTAACTCGTAGCGTCTGCTTACTTGCTTGTCTGTTGAAAAACTTCGGATCGATTTTTAACCCTTTTCCCGTGATCCAATCGAGCTGAAACTTTGCAGACAGACTCGTGGCGACGATAAAAATGATCTAACAAATTTTCTTTTAAAATTTTTAATAATTATAGCATAATTTTGGATATTTCGAAATTTTTTATTACTCGCTTTCGTAGCGTCGCCCGACTCGAGCCCAATGCGAAGGTTAAGCGCCAAACCTGTTTCCACTAGTAAATGAGAAAGGAAGTATAATAAAAACTTGGTTTTTATGGGTTAGTTTTTTTTTCTCATTATATTGCATTTGTAACATCAGACATTTAATCCTTTTCAATATAAGCCACGGCCAAAATCAAATAACTTAAAATACATTTCATTATGATGAGTACAATCTCTTTCAAATTGATGAACATCCAAATTGAAACAGACTTTCTGCTTGTGTTAAATCAGGAAAAGGAGGTTTAAAAAAAATAGAGATGCTTGTACAGAATACGTGTCACATTGATATTATTACTATTTTCTAATTAAGCTAAACACCTGTGCTTAGATAAATTGAATTGACTTGCTGGTCTTGAATGAGGCTCAAACCCGCGACCTTTACATCACAGCTTCTGACCACCAGACCAACGATCACATTAGGATCTGATTTTTAATTAATTTTAGAATTTTTTCACAACTTTTAAATTAAGTACATAAATGTAGCAAACAATCATTGCAATAATTGTTAACTATTGGACTAAGAATGTACACATTTATCTAGTTTTCTTTATTAATACTTTTCAGTAAGAATTTTGTAGTATCTATGAATAAAACACAACGTTGTTTACTTCACACAATGATACTTTAATTACTGCATCATCTTCAGTATATTATTGAAGATGATGCGGTAAGCATCGAAAACGTTTTAATTAATATGTTTAATTAAAGTGTCATTGTGTGAAGTAAACAACATTGTGTTTTATTCATAGTTATTTACAATGAACTTCCACAAAGTTAATCACGAAAATTTTGAAATATTATTAATTTTGTAGTAATGATCCAGGTTATAAAAGAACATTGTAATATTTTCTATTGTATTGGTTTATGAACATAAAATAATTATATTTCACAAACGAATTATAAGTAAAAGGCATGGAAAAATAATTGTACAAAAAGTTAAAATCTTATGTAAAATAAAACATTGCTGTCTCAATAGCATTTTTCCACATTGTATTATAGACTTAAAAAGGTTACTAGCCAAAGTTTTGTTAGCAGTTTTATATCTCAAAATAAGAGTTCAAGGACAAACTGAGAATTTATCACATATGGATCAATTTATGAATACTACGAAATTATGATTAGTTGAAATGATTACTGCATTAAATTTACCGTACCCGCTTTATCAAATCCCATTATAATAGATTTGTATGTATATTTTTTCTTTCATATTTCTAATTCAACTATTGTGACATTAAAAAAAAAACAAATATGAAATATAAAGTAAAATAAAGTGGAAATGGATTACAGATGGACAAAATCCGAAAAAATCTTATATCATGGACTGAACTGGTGCGCAAACATGTTTCGGGAAGAAAACATATTGATTATAAAACTGCTACAAAAATAGCATCAGAACTTGAGATAATAAAAACCATTTGCACTACAGACAGCAATTACATGCAGGTAAATATTGCTTTTACTGTCTTTAATTTTAAAGGTTTAAACATATCTGTAAAACTGCAATATTTTCCTTTCCAAACGTTTAATGAAGTATTCTGATTCAGGTGTGGGAAAAGTTAATGAAACAATATAACTGTATTACTTGTGAGCATGAAGCAACCACAGCTTATAAGCAAGATACTTGCAGAAGAATTGACCCGGCAATCCATGATGACAGCAAATTTATACTGGAAAAAAATAATATTAATTCTACTGACACGGATGATATTGTTTTCACACCACATACTAACAAAAGTATATCTTGCGAGGAATCGCAGAAAATTCTTGTAGAAAATAAAGCACCCAATAATTATAATAAAGTTCCTCAGAAAGGATTAAGAATAGTTTTCAAAAATGCAACATTAGTGAATATCACTAATAAATCAAACAATCTGCGATGCAACCAGGCATTAACTAGTACAATAAATAAGAATAAATCGTTCAATACGGGTGAATTGAAAACGCAATGCAAAGTTGGCCAAAATGATAAAAATCATGAAATAAGCCATCGCCTGGAAGTCTTAAAAATTACTGAAGATTGCTCAAAAGCTACTTTCAGTGGACCAGTTTCAAGTCGCAAAGTAAACTCAAAAGAAGAAAATCATTTGTTAAATTGCGATTCTCCAGACATAATTTTAGAATCTCAAAATATTCCAAAGGTTAACAATTTTACAACCATTATTCACAAATCCAGGGAACTAAATAATGATTTATTGGGCAAAAAGCAGATTGAAAAAAAAAATTGTCTATCTGAATCCTCAGTAAAACAAACGGATCTTGGAAATAATGCTAACAAGTGTAAACCAAACAAAAATGAGATTGCACCAGCTCAAAAAACTAATATGGTTGCAAAAGAATTACGAAAAATTTGGGAAAGTGCAAAAATTCAAAGCTCTAAAGAAGTATCTTCTAAAAACAATAAACCAATGAAATTATTAAATGAAGGGGGTTGCAGTAATTCCAGGACTATACGCTTACAGAAGGGATATATTGATGATGAAGCCCGAAGTAATGAAAATAGTAAACACATAGTAAAAACATTTGGCTCTTTAAAAAAACCTATTGAAAATACTGCACCAATTGCTTTCACTGACTGTAGCACCAATGTAATTAGTTCAGTATCTACTGAAACAAAAAAACCTATTGAAAATGCTGCTCCAATTGCTTTCACCGAACATAGCACCAATATCCTTATATCTGCTGAAAATGCTGAACCAATTGCCTTCACTGAATGTAGCACCAATATAATCAGTAATATAATTGAAACACAAAAAAAAGCAGGTAAAACTAAAGAGGCTAAAGTAATAAATTGTCCAGCTTCTTTTAATATATTAACACCACTCATAAGCGATCAACACCCATTTATGTGGGTTAAACATATTAATAAAGTACATAAAATGAATCCACGAGAACATATTCCATTAAATATGTTACCACATTCTTTTTTAAATACTCCAATTGCAAAGCTAACCTTAGACATGAAGGGAGATTTTGAAATTTGGTAATCAAAGTTTTTGAATACCTACAATTTTATGAAAAAATATGTAAAACAATTTTAGTGTACCAGGGTTCAAACCACTAATTTTACTTGATGAGAATAAAGTGATACTATGAAGATGATAAACTGGCAACGATTATGCATTTTATCAAAAAAAAACTCTCTTTGGCTAGGAAATTGCAAAGTAGCAGGTTTGCTTTTGAACTCCTCACTTAGGGCCAGTTGTGTCTACTTGGTTTATATAATAGTAGGTAATACTTAATTTAAAGCATAGGTTTTTACGAAAATGGTTTATTTGATTGGCGGAAAACGCAAAAACCTATTTAAACTAATCGTTACTATAAATCAAGATGATTCAACCAGCCTTTAGTAATATTATGTCTATGGTAATATTCCTATAGTAGTCATCCAACACTTAAATGTGAAAATGGGCACTTCTAAAATTCAAATACATTAACATATATTAAATTCTGTTATATCTTTTATTCCATAACCTACCTAGAAAGCCCAGTTACCATAATGGGTTCTGTGCGTTGGATTAATAATTATGTAATTATGACATTAAAATTGTGTTTTTATAACAGTACCTTGACTAACCCTTTTAAACTCAAGCCTTTTTCATACATATTTATTAAGTTACCCAGAGTTTTTTTCATAAAAAAATTATGTCACAAGATATATATATCTTTCTTTTTTTTCTTTTTTTTAAAAAAATAGAGATGTGAACACGGAATACGTGTCACATCAATATTCTTACTATTTTCAAACTAAGCTAAACGCTTGTGCTATGAAAATAGGACTAACTTGCTAGTCTGGAGTGAGGTTCGAACCCGCAACCTTTGGATCACGAGGCCAGTGTCCTAACCACAAGACCAACAAGCTACCTATATATATATATATATATATATACAGGTTGTCCCGTATTTCGACGTCAAGCCAAAATCGGGTGATAGGCCAAGTCATAATAGTTATCTTAAAAATATTTTAAAAAAATCTACACCCTGTGACGGTCTTTTCACTCCTGTTGCTTCAAATCTTTATTTTTCTTCATTTTTTTATTATTATGTAATCCTGAATAATGCTTCTGTAAACTTTTGTCCAAAATTCAAAGCCAACTGGACACCCTGTATATATATATATCTTCAACAAAGCATTGACACCGGCGGCGAGTGGTCAAATTATGATTAAGTTAAAACAATAGGAGTAGCTCGTTGATCTTGTGGTTAGGACTCTCAATTCGTGATCAAAATATCGCAGGTTCAAACCTCACTCCATACCAGCAAGTTAGTCTTCTTCATAGCACAAGCGTTTAGCTTAGTTTTAAAATAGTAAGAATATTTATGTGACACGTATTCCATTTTCACAACTCTAACAAAAAAAAAAAAAAAAAATATATATATATATATAAACAATAGTTAATAAAAGCACAACATAAATGCCTTTGCTGATAAAAAAAAGGGTTCCTGCCTGTTCCTGGACATTTAACTGTATTTTATACTAATAATCTAATCGAAATATGTAAACAACATATATGACAAATTGGCTCGGTGAGCATTTTAGCACATCAAAGGTGCAACACGACATATTGGGATTATGAGGGTTTAAGTGTTTGTCTTTAATATAACTAGGGGAAATCTTCAGAATAAAAATTAAAGAGAACTTTAGGGAAAATCTTCAGAGACTTCTTTTCTCCTGTCCCAACCCACCTACACATAACACAATAAATGTTCCGCACAGAACAGGCAACAAAGGTGCGGTCCGCTAATTCCGCTTCAGAAGCCTTCAGGATGTCTCACACAGCACGGGCGCACTGTGTGAGCAGCTGGAAAAAAAGCGATATTAGTACACGGGAATGTGCACCAGAGGCGACAGCAAAAGAATTTGCTAAGAGCAAAATGTCTAACTCGACGAGGTCGTCAAGAATAAATCGTCTTAAAAAAGACGGTTGAACTGCGATGGAAGCTTGGCAAGTCAGCGCCAGCAGGCAGCACTCCGCAGAAGCAGTAGGTACCGAGCTCAGCGTCAGCACACCGCGAGAAGCGATCGCCGCCGATATCAAGTACCGGGCGTGAAGCGAGAGCGCTCGGCGTCAGCAGGCAGCAATAGCAGATCTCAGCAAAGTACCTCGTCTCGGGCTCGAGAGAGGTCGGTGTCAGCAGGCAGCAAAATCTTAGAGGGTAGTTGGGAAAGTAAATGAAACACACGTGAAGGGTTTGCCACGGCGTTTTAAACCAGACTGAAGGTCGGTCCGCCTGAATGCGTTATTTATACCCTCGGCCGGGACCAGGAGGTCCCGGCCTCGAAGCCAATTAAAACATGTTACAGTTTGCATACAAATGGCGCGTACCGGCCGGTTATTTCTACTACATATATTACAGTTTTTTAATTATTAATTTAAATGCACCTCCCCCGGAGGATTTACATATATGCCATTACATGGGCTGTGTCTCAATAAACAGCCTGGCATATTGCGTGGCAACCTTGAGACATTATTATTAAAGCAACAGTTAAAATACATCTCATTTTCTGGCCCGGTGGGCTATGAAATTTCAACAAATAAATTTCTTAAAATTCTAAATTAACTTTTAGGTTTAGTTTTTTGTGTCTATTATATAGAGTGCGTCGCAGCGCATCTGTTGATATATTACACCTTGTTGTAAGTCGCAGCTTACTATAGTTATGAATTTTTAAACTTTTCAACAAAAAACTAATTTTTTAATTAATCCAAAATTATTTGCACATATGAGTGTGTATATTCACTAGATAGGTCTTGATCCACTGATCATTATGCAAAAAGAATTATCAAAATCGGACACCTCTGACGGAAGTTATTCCGGTTTGTGTGTTTTCATGAACATTTATATGGAAAAAACCCAGCCCAGTATGCCGCTCATAAGCGGCGGCTGGTGGTGTGTTGGTGTTGTCAGACTCGTGTCCCCATATTATTGTGAGTGATTTATTCATTAATGATGTATTCGAAAAAATATTTAGATTTTTTCCTTGCCATAAAAAATGTATGTTTTTTACCAGTGATCTGTTGGCAATCTGTTATGCCATACAGTCAACCATTTATCGTGTTATCTGTAGACAATCTTTTATGTCTTACAGCGTGTGTGCATGTGTGTGACTCTACTACTTAATTTTTATAAGTGTTGAGACAACTTTAATGTTGCTTATCTGGCAAATATGATGATAACAGGGTACAAAATGCGCCTTGTGCGCAAATAAAAATCGTCTCCCGCCCGCTCTCTTTTATTAAAACAATGAAAATGCGATACTTTATTACATAAAATTGTGATTCAGTTCCATCTGAAATCAAAAAACCATTAATTTCCATCATATTAGAGAGCTCTGAAATGTTAAAAAATCTGAAAATTAATATTTTCATATAATATTCTCAGTAAAAACATACACATTTCAGATCATGCAACTCAATGCATTTCCATTTTCATCAGCGGGATGCGATCTCATGAAGCTGAGGCTTCTCATTCGCTCATCCCCTCTTCCGGGTGCCGCCGCCTGACGCCCCGACACGTATAAGGACAACCACCGCAGTCGAGAACTCACGCGCTGTCCTCGGCACGGTACCCATCCCCAACCGGGTCACGGCGATCGGCGGTGGCCCTGAAAGGGGCCTTTTGCTCTGCTTTATTCATATCAGAAATTTCTACCTTTTATGTGACGTGATTGCGTCAACTACAGAACTCGAAAGTTCCGTTGCCTGGCGGTAGGTGCAGGCCTTGTCCTGTCCGTAACAATAAAGTTTTAAGGTTAATTTACCAGTTGTGTGAAGGTTTTATGTATTTGATCTCAATTATAATCCAGGTAATAAGGAAACATTTTTATTCATAAATAATGAAATCTGATTACTACTGTTTACAAGAATTTTTCACAAGAAGAACAATAGAAAATTATAAAAAAAGTTGGCAAAGGCATGAATACAGGATCAATACTTAAATGATTAAAAGGTTAAAGTACGCCTTAAAAGTGTAAATTTGTATTGCAAATAACGCTTTAAAAGCGTATGTTAACCTTTAAATCATTAAGTATTGACTCTGTATTCGGGCCTCAATTTCAGCGAAAAGATAATTTCAATAACTTTTTACAAAATAAAAAGGTAGACATGGGAGATAAGGTGTAAAATGGATTTGGAGTATTGGAAATATTCTGAGCAATGCCTCATAGTAAAGAAAATAATTTAAAAAATATCAGGTACTGTTTCACTAGAGAAATAAACAATAATAGAAATAATAAAACAATAATAAAAATAATAACTATCGCCTCTTCGCCATCTTTGGTGGCGGTCGCATAAGATGGTTAGTCTAGAATTGGTAGAGTTGAATTGGCCCAGCAGCATCTTTTAGAATACACTCCTTTTTTACGACACATAAAAAATCTTGACTAAAATGTATTTTCTATATGGTAACAGTCATGAAATAAAACAACCTCAATTTCTGCAATGATTTATTAAATACAACAAAATATATCAAAAGCATGCAGAGTAAAGTAGTGTCAAGACTTATAATTAATATACACATGATATTGAATAAAATATCAACACAATCTATACCTGTTATATTTATATGGTATATTAACAGATATTTTACATACAGTATAATCAATAAGAATGTTAACAGGAATTTATCTAATCACAATAATTTATTTGATTAATATTATAATATTTATTTGTAAAGCTAATTAATTTTTTTAAATTTGACATCTAACCAGTCACATTTAGGCCAATCAAGAAAAATTAAGTCACAGATTGAAGAATACTGCACATTATATATCACCATGTTCTTCTGCTTAGTTGTTTTTCAATTTATGTTCATGTTTTCAAAAAGGATATTATTACAGTCTATGATTTTTCTAATAATAAATAAGTCGACGAAATCATTTTTGAATATACCTTATATCTAGAACAATTTAGCATACCAGAGCAGAATGGCAATAAATAACCAGATTGGGTGGTCTTATGGATACATGATTTCATCTATTTGAACAAAATACTTAAAAGGATTTATTATTTTATTACTATGCATACATCTAACAAACCAGTTGATTTCAATTAAAAATAGTGTATTGCTCCCTTATCATACACATACATACATGGATTAGACTTGTCTCAAAACTCATGGGACTCGTATAAATGACAGTACAAAGTTGAATTAGGAATGAACTGCTATTTGTTATTTATTGTATTTTGCATGCAGAGTAGAATGGCCAACTGATGCTTACCGAGCTTTGCTATCAAATTTCCAAGATGAAAGAGCAAAGTCTCATTACTATTAATAGAGAATAGCACATGCAAAAAAACAATAAAAATTTAAAGGCTTTTAATTGTTTTGTAATAGGAATCCCATTTACACTTCAGGGACTATTAAATACTAATTGTAAAGTATAAATATAGGCTTACAATGAAAAAAAAAATATATATATATATATATATTAGGTCCTTACATATGAAATTGACGTTTAGTATGGGAGGAACATAAAGCCGATTTTTTTTATTATAATATATTTATTTAATCAAAGTATGTACCATTGCTATCTATGCACTTTTGCCATCTCATAGGTAGTTCATCGATCCCTTTACTTAAAAAACCATTCGGACGGGAATCGATAAAATCTTTGAAGGCGGTTTGGACTGCCCCATCGGAGTTGAATTTTTTCCTTTGCAAGAAGTTATCCAAATTTCGAAAAAAAATGTAATCTATTGGGGCAAGGTCCGGAGAGTACGGTGGATGTCTTAGACATTCCAATTGAAGCTCCTCTAATTTGGTAGCCGTCTGTTGTGCAGTGTGTGGTCGAGCGTTATCATGAAGCAGCAGTGGCCTAGAGCGATTACCCAGCCTCGATTGTTTAGCAGCTAGCTTTTCCATCATGGTTTGCAGTTGCTGACAATAGACATCTGCCGTAATCGTCTGGCCAGATTTAAGACAGCTGTAGTGAACGACACCAGCACTAGTCCACCAAACGCTCACAAGTAACTTTTTGGAGTCAATTTTCGCTTGGGGCATGGTTTGGCTGGTTCGGCAGGGTTCAGCCATTGCGATGAGCGCTTCCGATTATCGTACAGGATCCACTTTTCATCACAGGTAATGATTCGATTTAAAATCCCTTCATTATTGTGCCGGTTGAGTAATGCAACGCAGCAGTCAATGCGCGTTTATTGATTTGCTTCACTCAATTCGTGAGGTACCCACCCTTCAAGCTTTTTCACCTTACCAATTTGCTTCAAGTGGATTAAAACAGTTTTACCACTAACACCGCAGCCTGCAGCTAACTCGGATGTGGTTTGCGATGGATCCGCTTCCACAATAGCCTTCAATTCTTCATTATCAACTTTGGTCTCCGGCCGTCCACGGGGCTTGTTCTGCAGGTCGAAATTTCCAGAACGAAAACGTTGGAACCAAAAACGCACTGTGTTTTCTTTTGCGGCACCGTCGCCATACACATCATTAATCCTTCGAGCCGTTTCTGCAGCCTGGTGCTACGGTGGAACTCGTACTCGTAAATAACGCGATATTTCAAGTTTTTCATTTTGTAAACTGAGTGACGCAAAGAAAAAAACAATTGAGGAAAAAACAAATGAATTATAATTTTCAAAACACAAATACATGAGTAAATAGCTGTATAAATTTGGATTTGTAATTCCTAACCAAAGAGAAGATATTTGAGATCAAATTTGCCAGTACGGCAAAACGTGAATTTCATATGTAAGGACCTAATATATATATATATATATTGCAACGGATGGACTCGGAGAGGCTCTAATCCCGCCCTTGGGGCTAGGAGAAGATCCTCTGAGGTCCGTTGTTCACCAGTCAAGTCCTGTTGCCACAAACTCATCCCTATTTAATAATTTTGAAAAGTATTCTACTACTTCCATCCAGGACACTTATTTAGGCAATCTCCTACCAAACGAATGCTCTATCGAAAAATATTATATAATCACTGAAAAAGCATACTAAATCAGTAAATCTATTAGTTTTGAAACTAGGCAAGTACATATATACATATCACATCTCTCTGCGGCACATTGAGGCTAAAGGAAACAATGATATAAGTTCTTCCAATGAAGTAGATTAGTAGAAAAGATATAGTAAATCTTTTTTTTATCAGTAAATGAAGACCATTCAGATATATAATAAAAAGAAAATATTATATTATATAATCTTGCAAATTTGTAAGTAAATAATTATGATTATTAATACAAATTGAGTTAAATTGAGTTCCATCTCATTTTCTTTAGATTTCAATGTTAAAAAACTAGGAATTAAAAATTTTCTCAGGTTTTTACGGCCATTCAGAATCTTCTGTGTATAGTCTTCTGGGATATACTGCCATGTATACGTGACTTATCTGACCTGAGAAGTGACATTTTCACGGCAGAATATCCCAGAAAACTATACACAGAAGCTAGGAACTATCACAAAAACATTTCTTCAATGATCGTAGTTAATACGGTGAAACTCACTTAATAAATTCACTTTTAATAAGTTTTCCCGCTAAATAAGTTTAAATTCTGCGGTCCCGAAAAAGTCCCATAAGAATCCCATTTTTTTTAAGCTTAATATGTTATTTTACATTCGTTTCTCGCCTAAGTGGTGAAAATATTTATAGCCGTTTTTCGGAAGACGAAATTTTGTTCAACATTCCTAAAAATGAAAAATGGGCGCAATAAAAATTAAGTGGGTCTGGCGGCGTCACAAAAGTTCTAGCTGCTGAAAAAACCCTGTAGTCAATCAACGTCGGCGCAAAATAAATTCGCCTAAACGAAACTGTTTTAATTTTGGTTGTATTTCTTCGATGAAACAATTGGCAATATTAATTACGTAATATCTCCTATTGTTTTCTAAGGCCGACATCACACTAGGTGCATCTTCCGTCGCATCTTCCGCTGCCGCCGGCGGAACGCTCGTTTTGGAGTCTGTTCGGTTCCAAGCCCGCGTAACTTACGTCAACGTAAAATCGGTGATGTCACATCTCGTGTTTTTTATTACAACGCGCCACATTTGACAGATTGTCCGCACGTGTGTTTTTCTCCGCGCGGTCCGCCGCGGAATATAGTAGGTATGTGACGGCTAAATTCGGTTGCGGATTTGACGCGACGTCAAAGACGCGACGGAAAAAACGCGTAATGTGGTACCGACCTTAATGTGTTACAAAAAACGGATCTAATTTAATTTAGCAATAAAAAATAACACGAATTTTCTTTGTGCCCGGGAAAATATTAAGATAGTCTGAAATCAAACGTAATTAAAATAAATAAAATCGTAATTAATCACAAATAAAAGGACGTTGCTCAAGGCGGTTATGTTTAATGTACATCTAAATTATGTAGAAATCATCATAAGGGATAAATTTTTTAAATGAAGTCAAATAGAATACTATTTACAAATGGTTATTTTTTACAAATGTGCAATCTTTATCAAGCCGTGGAAAGTAGATACAGGTAGCTTTTTGTATTTTTTTTTCATATTCGGGAGGTTTTTAATTTGTCAATATACACAGATTTATATTAAAATTTTTTGACAGTGATAATTTTTTTATAGTTTTGGTGGTTTTTATTGTTTTCTGACCCTCTGATACTATGTATTTACATAGATAATATTTTACAAATGTATATATTTACCTACTTAATTTTTAAAAATAAAATGTTCTTTAATTGTCATATTATATAAACGAAAATTTAATTAAAACACAAAATCAGAAAGTGTAAATAATTTGTGAAAATATTGAAATCACTGTTAATATGTTTTCACGCCTAATAAATTTTTATTTGCTGGTCCCTTGAAAAACGTATTAAGAGAGTTTCACTGTATATATTTTTTAAAATAGACAAACAGAAATCACGATATTCTTTGAAATATAAATTCAATGCAAAATATTCTAATCTACCTGTAACCTGTCAAAAATGACGGAACATTGGTTCGCGTCTTTGATAAGCCCTAGTATATATTTATAGTATATTTTTATCGGTCCATGGAGAGGGGGCGGTAGCAACATGCGTTGAGCAGCCGGTTCGGGTTTGCTGGCCAGGGTTCAAGCCACATCTCCAGCCAAATAATTTGATTTTTTAGCTGTCAATTCGAACGTAAATACTGACGTTACACAAAGTTACGGACGGACAAACAAATAAATTATTAGGTTTGATAAGTAGATTTTCACATTGCAAATAACAGTTTTTGGTACAGTTAAAATACAAAATTATATTATATACATATAGAAACATGAAAAATATTATGTATATGATATAATAAATATTTGAAGTGTATGTATTTGATTAATTGATTGGAAAATATATAATGGATATTTTATTAGGTCCTTACACATGAAATTGGCGTTTAGTATGGGAGGAACATAAAGCCGATTTTTTTTTATTATAATATATTTATTTAATCAAAGTATGTACCATTGCTATCTATGCACTTTTGCCATCTCATAGGTAGTTCATCGATCCCTTTACTAAAAAAACCATTCGCACGGGAATCAATAAAATCTTTGAAGGCGGTTTGGACTGCCCCATCGGAGTTGAATTTTTTCCTTTGCAAGAAGTTATCCAAATTTCGAAAAAAATGGTAATCTGTTGGGGCAAGGTCCGGAGAGTACGGTGGATGTCTTAGACATTCCAATTGAAGCTCCTCTAATTTGGTAGCCGTCTGTTGTGCAGTGTGTGGTCTAGCGTTATCATGAAGCAGCAGTGGCCTAGAGCGATTAACCAGCCTCGGTTGTTTAGCAGCTAGCTTTTCCATCATGGTTTGCAGTTGCTGACAATAGACATCTGCCGTAATCGTCTGCCAGATTTAAGAAAGCTGTAGTGAACGACACCAGCACTAGTCCACCAAACGCTCACAAGTAACGTTTTTGGAGTCAATTTTCGCTTGGGGCATGGTTTGGCTGGTTCGGCAGGGTTCAGCCATTGCGATGAGCGCTTCCGATTATCGTACAGGATCCACTTTTCATCACAGGTAATGATTCGATTTAAAATCCCTTCATTATTGTGCCGGTTGAGTAATGCAACGCAGCAGCCCACGCGCGTTTGTTGATTTGCTTCACTCAATTCGTGAGGTACCCACCTTTCAAGCTTTTTCACCTTACCAATTTGCTTCAAGTGGATTAAAACAGTTTTATCACTAACACCGCAGCCTGCAGCTAACTCGGATGTGGTTTGCGATGGATCCGCTTCCACAATAGCCTTCAATTCTTCATTATCAACTTTGGTCTCCGGCCGTCCACGGGGCTTGTTCTGCAGGTCGAAATTTCCAGAACGAAAACGTTGGAACCAAAAACGCACTGTGTTTTCTTTTGCGGCACCGTCGCCATACACATCATTAATCCTTCGAGCCGTTTCTGCAGCACTGGTGCCACGGTGGAACTCGTACTCGTAAATAACGCGATATTTCAAGTTTTTCATTTTGTAAACTGAGTGACGCAAAGAAAAAAATAATTGAGGAAAAAACAAATGAATTATAATTTTCAAAACACAAATACATGAGTAAATAGCTGTATAAATTTGGATTTGGAATTCCTAGCCAAAGAGAAGATATTTGAGATCAAATTTGCCAGTACGGCAAAACCTCAATTTCATATGTAAGGACCTAATATATGCTATTTTGTTTATATCACAGGAAGTTTAATCTATGTATGTGTGTAGTTTAGTAGTAGAACACAATACAGTATGAATCTTAAATTAATCACTATAAACTACGGAATAAAAAATATCTTAGATATTTTTTGACCGTCCATTGTTTTTTCATTTATGTTTATTTTATAAAAAGATTAAAAATCTAATAAAATATAAAGTTTATTAATAATAATAAACATAAAAAATAATTTGATAATTGAGCCCTTGCCCGGAATAACGTTGTATCCAACACAAATGTCAATTTTGAGTTATTGATGGAGTTATGTTAGGTATGTTATTATGCATCGTTTAAGGTAAATAATATGTCAAGAAAAAAATATTTAGGCTTCTGGCTGCATTTTAAAGTTATTGGTTTGTGGAATAACATTGTATAGTGTTTCTCAAAATGGCGTCGCCGAGCGTCAATATCGTGGAGCATGGTTTAATTCACATGAATAAAGGGAGAAAACGAACATCTAATGTTTTAAATTGGAAAGATATCAAAGCCAATAAGTTGAAGGATGCAGGAAAGGAGTTTTTATCCAGAAAAAATATTAACAAACCCGCAATTGACCCGCCAGAACATGTTTGTGGAATAACGTTGTATACGATTTGGCAGTTCTGATTGATATTGTGATTTCATATGTGACAATATTATTTTGTCGAACGTTAACCGATTTTACTCAATTGATTTATCCATATTGATATTTGAAATGCTTTTTGATAGTAATGCTGGCTTTATAGTGCTCTTTATATCGTAACTTAATATAACACCGATACAAAAAGTTTATTTAATTCCTCATTCTTTTTCACAGGGTCGAGTTTGTGCCAAAAATGTTTAAATCCGGGATGTTTTCTCCATTTTAATATCAAGATAAATATTTAATCAGTATTCAGGTAACTGAATTACAATGAAAAAGTAATCATCTCGTCTTGTGTATTAAGAAATTGTATGTCCGACGCCATATTCAGCAAACAGACGGAGATATGTAATAGTATGTACGAGAGACTTATCGTTCCGTAAAAGCTCTTTACCTACTAATGATCTCATCACAATCAGAGCTCAAACCTTCCACAAAAAATTAGAATCATGGACCTCCTATAGCTTTCTACGAACTATTTGTGGAAGGAGGGCAAGATTGGCTATCGTTTGAAAAAAAAATCATGCAGTTAGGGAGCCTGGAACTAACTTCAATGTATTCCAATCTACTGCCAATAAGACTGTTAAGCTCAAGGACCTCGATGACATTTGTGAATTCATGTTAGATGAGCACATGCTGCTTTTAAAAGGCATTATCAAGTAAAGCAGAATAAAAAAATCCATTTTGCGGAATAACGTTGTTTGTGAAAATTTCATATACAACGTTTTTCCACTGATTCAGCATGTTTTTTTACAATAGATTCAAATTTAATTGACTTTTCCCCCTATTTTATATTGAGATTAGTTAAGAATTATATGTTTGTTATATTTAAAACATAAAATGTAATAAATTGTAACTGGTTTCGTTTTTTCAATTTTTCTCGGATTGAGAGTATTGTTGGATACAACGTTATTCCGGGCAAGGGCTCAATTAGTAGAATGTGCCTACATACATAATAATGTTTCTAAATTAACCATATTGTAATTCAAGACGAATATTTTTGGCAAAAACCTGTTTAGGCATTCATTTTGACATAGGTACTGAGACAATTTTTAAATATATTTCTTCAACCTCAATGGTTACTTTCAGTTTATCAACATTTTCAGTTATACTTAGGTAACACAATGCAATACAGATCACATCAGGATCTTGCGTACATTATGCAAGGTTTACTCTAATATTTACATTTTAAAATGTTTTTGAAAAATAGAGTCATCTGTTTCAGTCAAAAAAATGTATTAATTAGAAAAAGTTTTTCTAATTACGGTGCCAACCCCTATCGGAGGTGGGCGGACATTCTGGCGATTACGATTTTATTTACCGCTGCACAGAAGAAATTACTCGAGTTACACAAATACCAGTCCCTCAAGTTACGCAGCCATGAGATGCGGAGTTTTCCTATGCTTTTTTACCACTTATTTCCCCTGGATGATGAGTTGGTTTAGACTATGTTTTGGTCCTCTCATAATGTGTCCCAGATACTCAATTTTAGAAATATGTAGTACCTACAGTATATAATGTTTTTAACCTTTCCCGCACTAAACTCAAAAAATCTCTCACGCTCCGAAGTGGACCCCGATAATGTTTCTTTTAATAAAGACTAATTTTGAACGAAAACATGGGTTATTATTACATGCATAAAAATCGAAAAATTCATAAATTTTTCGAATTTTCGGGATTTTTAGGTAATTCTAAATTACTACTGCAATCCGTCATTTCACAGCCAATGACAAGACCAATCGCAATCAGCCCCGCGCAGCCAGCCTGATATGCGACTACTCACACGTGGACATCCCTTCTCCACTACGCGCCGAAATGATTCTCAAACATCAGTATTTTTATGATTTGTTTTTTATAACGATAAATATACATATAGATTTGGAGGTATTTTCAATAAAATCTTTTCCTATAAATAATATAAAAGATGTTTATGTTTTCATTAAGAAAAAAGTATAATAATATATATAATATCATCACAAATATTAAAAACAAACTATTTATAACAAATTACGGTTTGGCTGTGCACTGTATATTCAAACACACCTACGCACTCTATCATCGGGGATTCCCCTAACATTGAATGAATGGATTTGTTGAGATCTCAAGTTGTCAATTGTTACTTGTTTCACAGCATAACATGAGTCCTTTCATCTAGTTTCGTTGGGTTATTAATAAGGTTAGGTGCTCATTTCATGAAGTTTTTGTTTTGTAATACATATGGTTCGCTCCATTTTATTTCCTTTGTGTGTAAAAATGTTAACTATTATAAATAATTTCAAATTAAATCTAATAACATGTCCTCTTGTAAGTGTGAAAAAGCCGATATTTATTTTCGACCGCTGGAAATGTACAAACGGATAAAAGAAATGTGCTTTTTGAACAAAAATTTGCTGGTGGTAAATTTTAATTATTAAATCTCTTAGTAAAAAAAGAACAGTGGTGTATTATTTATTAATTTGTGGAATTATTCGCATTCGTATTCGCCGAATAGCAGCTTGATATCCGTATTCGCGAAAGTAGTATTCGTTGCATCACTAATAAAAATATAATAACATGTAATAAAATAACCTGTCATATAGGTATATAACTACGGTGACTCATAAAAATATGATATTATTTATATTGAATGAATAAAATTAAACATCTGCTCATGTTTCCACCTAACAAATGTTTGACAAGTGCTGACATGTCTTCCGACGGCCGGCGGCCGCCGAATGTCGAGGAATTTTGAAGAACAGAGTGGCTATTGTTGTCTCGCTCTCACGCATTTGGTCCAAGGGCCTTTTAATGTATGAAGGCAAGTGATACAAAATATAATACCAGGTACAGTTGCCGGCAAACTTTTTGAAATTTTTTGGTGTAGTGAGGGAATGCGCAGAAGATAAAATTTGGGTCTCTTTGGTGGAATAGTACTTGCACAAACTTCCCCCCACTACGCCGTAAAATTTCAAGATGTTTGCCGGCTACTGTACCTATAAACTTCGGTATAGTATTGAATTGTAATATTTACATTTTTACCGTAAATTCTTAGTTTTCATTTTAAAAAATTACAAAAATGTATTTTAAAACTTTTAATTTAAGATTACACAAAGTATTGGCTTAATTGTTCGATTAATTACCGAGTTATCGGGATAAATATTGATGTGGGGGACCTAATCTTCCCACTTCGCCCAGGCTGGGTTAAGATAACAAATCAATTTGAAGGAGTCAAATTATGAAATTAAATATTTACTGGCACTCAAGTACAATAAGAAGGGAAAACTTGTTTTATTGATATAAAGCAAGTGCAAAAGATCTGTTGAAATATAAATTGTAAAAATATATTTACTTAAAATACTTGTACTATTTATTTCTCAAAATTCTATCTTACAACCATGCAATAAATGTCTACTAATCCATTTTGTACCATCATTACCTGCTCATGTCTGTCAAACAATTATTACTTTCACGATTTGCTGATAAATGCTCTAAAAGATGAAAATAAAAGAACTCCTATTCATTCTATTGTTTTGTCTGTCAATTGTATAATGAATGTGAAAATGTAACTTCTATACCTATAAAACTCAATGTCTGTCTGTCTGTTCTCTATACAAATCTACACCATTTGTCCGATTTGACTCAAATTTTACATACTTGTGCTTTGGGACCCAGCGGGTAACATAGGCAAAATTTCCCTTCTCCCCTTCTACCCCTTCCCCTGATATATTTTCAATGTAAATCTGTACCGTTCGACAGATCGGACTCAAAATTTGGAAACTTATTTTTTAGGATCCGGCGGGTAACATAGGCGACATTTCCCCCTCCCCTTTTACTCCTTCCCCACTCACTGATATATTTTCAATGCAAATCTGTACCGTTCTACTGATCGTACTCAAAATTTGGAAACATATTCTTTAGGACCCGGCGGATTTTCTTGTAACAATTTATATGTTCAGAAAACTTTATTTTAGAAAACACATTAAACATGTGTGCATTCATATTCTTACAAACAAAAATATTTGTAAAAGAACAGCATTTTTATGGTTTGTAAAATTGGAATGGCAATTATATATCGCATTAATTGTAGATCCAAAAGAGGACATAAACTAAAATGAGCTGAAATGCTCCAAAAAATATCTTGCTATGTATATGTATATAAAATAATGTATAAACAATCTGTGACTTTTAAGCGAATCAGGACAGTAAACCTCAAACAAAGTACAATTTTAAAAGCTAAACTTTCCTCGAACCTTGAAAAATCCTAAAGAATTCTTATTGTGCAAGAGGGAAGTCAATCCAAGATAGTTAGGTAAAATGATGGGAGCATGGTGTATTTTACATGGAGAGTCCCGCCCTTCATTTATCACCTCCACAGCTGAAATAAGCTTCTGTGCAAAGTGCTCACAATCATACAGATCTTTCGCTGGACCCTCTGGAGTGTCTGGAAGATAATGTTTATAGTTTAATTAATAAATAATTTACAATTAATGTTGAGAAAAATAATCAATGTTTAAAAAATTACCTTTATGCCAATACAAGGGATGTGAAGTAAATGTGTTTAGTGGTATTTCTTTATCGAAAGGATTCCATTTTTTTATAAATGATAATGGCTGACCACGGTTCCACATGGCTCTCACTCCTCGCATGTTTCTGTTTCTATAATATGAAAATGTTTAAAGCATTATTCATTCAGAAACAGTAGATTAGACTGTATTTTAACAGAAACAATAACAAATTAAACACAACACAAGAACATTAAAGTTAAGGCCGGGGATCTACATTGCGACTTTAAAACTTGAGGAAAACCATGTTAAGATTGTGCTCGTCCAAGACGAGCCTAAGACTTCGACTCTACACAATATCGTATCCGAGTGTGTTCAATTTGACGTATTTATTGCTAGGTTGAAACATTATGAGAGCGAGAGAGACAGATATATTTATTGTCGACTCGCCAACAATTGACATATACAGAAACGCCCAATGACAGAGGAGCGATCAACTGCATATGTCAAAATGCTTCTTTGTGTGAGTTGATTTTTATTTATTGTCTAGAATTTAAAAGACATATTTTTGCAACTCTTTTTAAATCATTTCATTTATTATTATAATTGAAAAAAGCATTTTAAAATCAACAAAAAATGTAAAAATTTCCCGAAAATTTAGGAATTTATAACTTTATTAATAATAAAAATTTCTTAATCATTTTAACACAGATTAATTAATCAATGTTATGTAAACTTTATACTTGTAAGAAAACATTCTGCATAAGTGAGAAAATATATTCTTCATGAAAAAACATAAATATTTAGAATATATTGATTTTTCTAAGACACTGAAAACAAATATTTTGGCCGAAGCCTGTTGATTAATGCTTTTTATTTTCTTAATTTTTGTAAATAAAGTTCAGTTTATTAATTTTATACCAGAACAAAGGTTCTTTCTAAGCTATCATAAAAAAATTGTGATCTAGCACATATATTCCGATATAAATAAATAATAAAAATCCACATTTTCGAAGAAAAAAAATGCCGAAACACATACACATTTGCAGTGAATGTCCAGCCATAATTAAACCTTCCATTTGAATAAATATAAATTATTTATGTAATTTTAATTTATTGTAATCAACAACAGCCCCTCTGTATTATCATGTGAGGCAGGAATATACAGAAACATTAAGGTTAATAAAAAAAAATACATTTAATCATAGCCACATGAAACCGGGGACACTTGATCCCCCCTTTTGTTTTTTATCTCTAATTCCCCCATTGCATATCATGTTTCAAATGTATTTATACTCAAAGACTTGGAATTTAATTGTGTATATACTTGATATAATAACCATTTACATTGGTTTAAAAATTGTAATTATCTCACAAACAATAGAGGAAGGGGAATGGTACCAAGTGACTCATATATATTAGGTCCTTACATATGAAATTGGCGTTTTGCCGTACTGGCAAATTTGATCTCAAATATCTTCTCTTTGGTTAGGAATTCCAAATCCAAATTTATACAGCTATTTACTCATGTATTTGTGTTTTGAAAATTATAATTCATTTGTTTTTTCCTCAATTGTTTTTTTCTTTGCGTCACTCAGTTTACAAAATGAAAAACTTGAAATATCGCGTTGTTTACGAGTACGAGTTCCACCGTGGCACCAGTGCTGCAGAAACGGCTCAAAGGATTAATGATGTGTATGGCGACGGTGCCGCAAAAGAAAACACAGTGTGTTTTTGGTTCCAACGTTTTCGTTCTGGAAATTTCGACCTGCAGAACAAGCCCCGTGGACGGCCGGAGACCCAAGTTGATAATGAAGAATTGAAGGCTATTGTGGAAGCGGAATCCATCGCAAACCACATCCGAGTTAGCTACAGGCTGCGGTGTTAGTGATAAAACTGTTTTAATCCACTTGAAGCAAATTGGTAAGGTGAAAAAGCTTGAAAGGTGGTACCTCACGAATTGAGTGAAGCAAATCAACAAACGCGCGTTGACTGCTGCGTTGCATTACTCAACCGGCACAATAATGAAGGGATTTTAAATCGAATCATTACCTGTGATGAAAAGTGGATCCTGTACGATAATCGGAAGCGCTCATCGCAATGGCTGAACCCTGCCGAACCAGCCAACCATGCCCCAAGCGAAAATTGACTCCAAAAAAGTTACTTGTGAGCGTTTGGTGGACTAGGGCTGGTGTCGTTCACTACAGCTTTCTTAAATCTGGCCAGACGATTACGGCAGATGTCTATTGTCAGCAACTGCAAACCATGATGGAAAAGCTACTGCTAAACAACCGAGGCTGGTTAATCGCTCTAGGCCACTGCTGCTTCAAGATAACGCTAGACCACACACTGAACAACAGACAGCTACCAAATTAGAGGAGCTTCAATTGGAATGTCTAAGACATCCACCGTACTCTCCGGACCTTGCCTCAACAGATTACCATTTTTTTCGAAATTTGGATAACTTCTTGCAAAGGAAAAAATTCAACTTCGATGGGGCAGTCCAAACCGCCTTCAAAGATTTTATTGATTCCCGTCCGAATGGTTTTTTTAGTAAAGGGATCGATGAACTACCTATGAGATGGCAAAAGTGCATAGATAGCAATGGTACATACTTTGATTAAATAAATATATTATAATAAAAAAAATCGGCTTTATGTTCCTCCCATACTAAACGCCAATTTCATATGTAAAGACCTAATATGTGAGAATTTATCCCCACACTATGGATGTTTACACATGATCTGGGAGGAGCATGACTCCCATATTTTAGATGATTTAATGATATCCTTAGGTAAGTACGCAATTAAATGTATTGAAATTGTTATTGTGTTCACTAAACTAACTTTAAATAACATCTTTACTTGTTTTGAACATCAACTATCTATCATTTTAAGTACCTGGGTATACAATTATTCATTGTAACAAAACCAGTCAACATTCCTAAGTAATTTCTGCTTACAGCTTAAAACACATAATAAAAAATAATATCATATCAATACAATTAAACAAATTAACTTAATTTATCACCATTTAAATTTTGGTAAAAACCAACTGGTTTCGGAAACAACGTTCCTTCAGTCAGCGTCCAACAGTCCAACGTCACGGATAAATAAATTTTACAAATTATTAACAATCATATATCGGTGTCAAGTGTCCAAACGGGGGGTGCGAAAGAAACAGGTGATAGGGTGAAAGGGAACATATTCAAGAAAGGACTGTAAGTTAGATTTTTTTGGTTATTCATTATTATTTATGGATTTCTTAATTTCTAGGGCTTCTAACTTAATCAAACGTCTACTTTTACTATCAATGTGAAGAATATTGACTCCTGTATTTTTATCAAAACTATGATTGGAAAATTTGGAAAAATTTGAATTATTTAAGCCACGTATTCATTAGGGGACAAATCGCGAAACATTCCGCGCGGCATGTCGCATCAACATCTACGCTCATGTTTCGGGGACAATGACGCGGTCATTTGACGTGTACACACCGGGACTCACATATCACTTGTCGCGGAAATGTCGCCTGATGAGGTTATGATGACAGCTGCGTATCTATTTATTTTAATGAGTTTATCGAAACGTAAGAGAAGAAAAAGGCGGTGGGTGCGAAATTATTTACTGCAAAGAGAAAGAAGGAACGATATTCTATGCAATCTTCGAATGTCTGACGGATCTTTTGTCAATTTCACTTGAATGACAACAACTGATTTTGACAATTTATTACAAATAATCGGGCCTTCCATAGCCAAGCAAGACAATATTAAGGAACGCTGTTGGCCCTCACATCATTTTATTTTTATATTCACGGTTTGAAGTGTCCTACAAAATTGTACGGCTTTGGTAGAGCGCGATGAGTTGGAGAACAATTTTGTTTCCCCACACTGTCATGTTGATGAATACAGCGCATGCGCATTCACTTGTAAACATACCACGTGGTACTGACGAGCCACGTAATGTCGCAGTGAGCTCGCTCGGGTAACGTGCGCATGGCAACGTTGCAACGGCACGTAGAAATGCCGCGCTATGTTGTGCACGACGTCGCGGAACAGTGCAAGATGTTGCAACGTCACGTAGACTCTATGCCGCGCATGCTGTTGGGGGACAATTTGTCCCCTAGTGAATACGTGGCTTTAAGTCTCTTATATCAAATTATCCTAATATCAAAATTACGACTCATTTTTCCAATATAAAAAGAGGGACAGTCATTACTTTTTAGTTTACAAACACCCAAATGAGTGATCTTTATCTTTAACATTTCTCAGAAATATTGGTAACTTTCTAAGAAATAAGAGTTAATTGTTAAGTCTGACTGATGTCACTACTTTAGAAAGTTATTAGGTACAATAGACTACTAATATTGCAAGTTAAAAATAATGCAATGTTCACAAAAGTTCTGTAAATCTCGTGTACTTAAGTCTCCCATAAGGATCAAGTGTCCCCAATCTCCCCTACCAATGATCATAATAGCCATGAAAATATAAAACAAAAAAAATCATGTAATGTTGTAAGTTTACATTAAAATTATGGCGTGTCACAAATTTATAGTTGGACAGGATAAATTTTTGTGTGAATGATATTTTATACTTAATAAATCGTTTCATACTATTGTCAAAATAAGTATAATAGGTAAATGAGATTTGAGATTTCCTGTATAAAAAAATATTTATAGGTACCAATAAATTAATATGGTGCTTTGGAAAGTGGCAAGTGTTTTAAAATATGGATGAAATAATTTAGATTATCGAATAAATAAATAGATTAAAGACAGTAGCCAAAAGGTACAGTTCAATAAAGATGCATTTAATACTGTCAAAAAATATAGTGGATAGATTTTACTAATTGTCATCCTGACCCATGTTCAAATACTGTGATACAAATCAGCATGGAATTTTGGTGGAATTGTTTAGTGAATAAGGAGTGTGGTGGCCCTAACGACCTAGATATATGTGTATCGGTCGTACCTCTACGCATGCACATTTTAATGTTCACCGTGGCCATTTATCTCTCACACAAGGCATAGATATAAACAACTGATTCGTCATTGCTTGGAAACACGATAAATCCGGAACTTCCTTCCATCGAAGGAAGTTCCGGAATGTATGAAAATCGATGGACAACAAAGAAGAATTTCTACGAGATAACCAGTGAAATTAGTCTTGTCTTCATCATCAGACTGGGCGGACCTCCGCCGCGCTCCCAGACTTACTTTGCTCGTGTTTTATATTCACTTGCTCCCAAAGCTTCTCTCCAATGACAAATAAATATCTGAACATAACACTCTCTTTCACTCCACAAACTCGTTCCCACTGGAGTATAAGTTGAGTTCAACAAAAATTAATTTAAATTGCATATAACAAACAGTTCCCCGAGAGCAGGAGAACTGTATTTTTATTGATCGCTTTGCTTAGAGTACAATTTTTTACTGGGCTAAATCGGAAATCTTGTTTATATAATGCAAGGTATCAAAAAAATAATAATTACAAGCACTATTAGTCTTTGCCTGTTAGTGAAGGACGTTTGTTACAGCCACAGATAATAGACAAGGCAAGTAAACAGCAACACTTCACTACGCATTTGAAGCACAGCCTTTTTCACTTATACAACACATGTACCGCACTGCAATCATCGTACGTAAGTGCAAAATTTAACGAAAACAAATACACCTTAGACTTAATAAATAAAGGTAAGCATTCTAATCATACTTAAAATATAATGAAAACAGAATCATCGTCATCTTCATTGCTTTGTCCTAGTAGAGACGGGATTCAAAGACTCAACAAGATGTTTCCATATTCCCCTATCTTGTGCTGCTTCTGTATGTGTTAACTAGTCGAGACCCATTCTGTTTTCATACCCTTTTTTTGTTGTTTCTCCCAGCTGAATCTGGGGTGACCCACCAGTCGCTTTCCTTCGGGGTTTGGCAAGAGGATACCTCTTGATACTTGTTATTCTGGCATTCTTAGCACATATCCAAGCCACCTAATTTGTGATTTCTCTATATGTAGGAGTATGCCGAGTGTATGCCTTATGTCGGCACTTCTCACTCCATCCACCAGTGTGACTCCTGCTACCCTCCTTAGAAAACTCATCTCGGCAGCCTAGATCCTTGCCTTCACTCTCTGCATTAGGATCCAAAATTGATAGCCATATAATAGGGTGGGTCTGTATATAGATTTGTAAACAGTCAGTTTTATCTTGACACTTAGCACAATTTTTTTATCTCTGCACTATATACAGAACATACGCCGGGCGCAGCTCCGATTCATCTTATTTCACTTTTACACATGAAGTGTGTACATATCCTAAAGTAACAATACCAATGATGTTATGTGATAAAGCTGATGGTAAAATTTTAAATACATAATCTCTTTTTTTTAAATACATAATTGTATTGTTAAATTTTTGCTAGTACTTATAAATTATTTAATTAATATTATTTAAATAACATTGTAGAAAACTTAGGGTATATCAAATTAACAAATAAACAAAATTTCTATGCAAAATGACATGACATTTGTCAAATGTCAAAATTGACGAAGCAGCAATGTTATTTAATAGTAGTCAAAACATGATTGTTACCTTATATTGCTATGTTAAGGAAATAACTATGAATATGTAGTCTAATCCACAGTTGATTTAGCTCAAAAACATTATTAAAATTACCTTTTTGATTGATTCCATCTAATTTAGTTTGAAAGAAGGGTTGAAAGTGCTAATATGTATGAGAGAAAAATCCAGTTCATATATGTACCAAGGAATTACTTATTGCAAAAGCATACAAATATACTCACAATAGTTAATTGTTACTAACAAGCACATACACACATTACAGCTACGTTATCTAAAGCTGGCACATACACAGATTTCCCGCCAATGCAATTTTATTATACAGCGTGTTTAAAAAAAATAGTTATATTATTTTAACCAATTAAAAATGCAATTAGAGAAAGAGAGCAAATAGAGCATATATGTACAAAGGAATTACTTATTGCAAATACATACAAATATACTCACAATAGTTAATTGTTACTAACAAGCACATACACACATTACAGCTACGTTATCTAAAGCTGGCAGGTACACAGATTTCCCGCCAATGCAATTTTATTATACAGCGTGTTTAAAAAAAATCGTTTTATATTATTTTAACCAATTAAAAATGCAATGTTTTTAAAGGCACTTAGTAAAACAATCTGTGCTATTCTGAAAATAGCAATATTGAGATGTCAAATCTTTATCCCAATCTTGACAGGTATGTATAATATTGTATTGCCTCCAATTTCGATGTTTTAATTTTGACATGTTTGAAATTAATGAATTCAATCAATCAGAAAGCTCTATTGCGTAAACAACCCTTAAGTTATTCACAATTATGAATAATGCGCTTTCTAATTGATTATTATTATAATTATTATTGATAATGGGCAGGCAGCTTAAGCTGATAGGCCCATATCACTGTCTCTCATTTGAATATCCAGCCTGGTTGACACTGGCTGCAGACACAACGCCCTCAGGCAAACTGTTCCACATATTGACCACTCTATTGCTTAATGCATGCTTTCTTGGGTTACACGAGAACCGAGACTTGTTCAACTTCAGGTGATGTCCTCGAAGGCCCACATTAGTGTTAAATGCAAACATATCTGTCATATTAGGAATATTGTAGTAGCCCGATAGAATCTTGAATGTCTCGATGAGGTCACCTCTTGCTCGTCGCTCCTGAAGAGTGGGCAGTTTCAATACTCTCAGCCTTTCCGCATATTCCAGGTTTTTAAGACCCAAAGGCAATTTTGTGGCTCGTCTCTGAACATTTTCCAGTAAAACTATATCTTTAACAAAATATGGATTCCAGATCTGAGAGGCATATTCGAGGAGAGGCCTCACATATGTCTTATAAATAGTTGTGAATAGTGGTACTGTCAGATGTTGGAATGATCTTCTCACTAAATACAAAATAGAGTTAGCCTTCTTAACCACACTCGCTATGTGCTCACACCATTTAAAGTCCTTGGTAATAGTAACACCCAGTTCCTTCTGCGAGACCACTGACTTAATCAGGCTTTCGTTTAAGGTATACTCAATATTTGGGTTATTCTTGCCGACATGGAGAACACAACATTTGTCAACATGGTCAGTAAGGGGGTTACCGAAATATTTTGTGTCATCAGCAAAGAAACTCACAGTGGACTGGACATCAGCACGAAGATCCAAATGTATAAAATAAAGAGAATTGGTCCCAGCACACTCCCCTGTGGAACTCCACTTAAAACTACTTGCGGTGCAGATAGAGAGTCACCCACTTGGACAGCAAAGGATCGCTCAGTCAAAAAGCTCTTAATCCATTGAAGTAGTAAACCACGGATTCCTAGATGTTCTAACTTAGCGATTAATCTATTAAGTGGGACTCTGTCAAAAGCCTTTTCAAAATCAAGATAAAATATGTCTATAGGTTCGTGGCTATCAAAACTAGTGGACCACCTTTCTAGACATGTGAGAAGATTAGTCACAGTGGAACGTCCAGGCACAAATCCGTGCTGATCCAAATCTACAATGCCTTTGTCTTCCATAAATCTTCGTAAATCCTCAGCGATAATTCTCTCCATTACCTTACACAGAACTGATGTTAAGCTTATAGGTCTGTAGTTGGCTGGATTCAATTTGTCTCCCTTCTTATAAATGAGAGTTACCATTGCCCTCTTCCAATCCGCGGGTAGTTTTCCTTCATCAAGAGATTTTTGCATTATGGGGGCAATAATGGCGCTCAAGGGGCCAGCACAACGCTTCAGTACAACAGAAGGAATATTATCAGGACCAGGAGCTGCATCCTCCTTAAGATTTTTCAGCTGTTTCTCAATAAGTTCCGATGCTATGGAAACTGTTGTTATCGAATTGGCAGAACGCTGGGGATAGTCCATTGCCGGCAGTGCTCCGCCTGGTTCTTTTATATATGATTTGACAAACTGTGAAGCAAATAAATCAGCAACACACTGGGGGTCCACAACTATAGAGCCATCCTCATCATTACGCAAGATTCTTGGTACTGTCGATCTTGATGCCAACAGTCTACGAGTGTAACTATAAAATGCCTTTGGACCTTTATCAACAACTGATTGTTCACAACTTTTCCTAGAATTCCTTATTTCTGAAGTTATTTTATTATTCAGCACTCTGTATTTCTTATAATCTCCCGGGTTCAGATTCTTCTTATATATGTTCCACAGTTTCTTTTTTTCCTTGGTTAAATCAGCTATTTGTTTGGAAATCCACGGTTTACATTTTGACTTAAGATTTTTATTTAAGACAAGTGGGGCACAGGATTCTATATTGTCACGAAAAATTTCCATGAAATTGTCCCACATGTTATCTATATTCCCACTGGAATAGCCATGGGGTATGTTAAGGTTCGCTAGGACACCATTCACTCTATCAAAGTCCACACGCCAGAAATTATGTTTATACTTTTCTTCAGCATCATGCATTTCTTTGCCGCTATAAAGTTGCATGGTAGCCAGTAATATGACATGATCGCTCACACCCACCGGTGGAAGATAAACAATTTCAGTAACAATATTTTCGTCATTGCTGAGGATGAGGTCCAGCAGGGAAGGTTCGTTTGAATTCATTAATTTCAAACCTGTCAATTTATTAATTTCAAACGGCGCGGCGTCACAATGTTATACAATGTCTGTCAAGATACAGGAAATAGAATCATTGCTTAGTTCAGAATTATTCAGAATACGGATTAATGCAGATGAATGATGGATGAATGTTTGTTTTAATTGCCACATAATCTACTTTTATCAAAGGGTTGTTATATTAAATCACCATTTTTAAAATCTTTGAGTCAATTGGGTGGGTCGTGTATAAAATAAAAAAACGATGGGATGTTGTAAGAAATATAATATTTATTTTGTTACATCATTATTTCAAATCAGAATCGCAAATCAATTCTTCTACGCCGCTTAAATCTTCGTCACTAGAAGAATCTGATGATTCACTATCGGAATGTCCTACTCTTATTACAAGTCCATCAGTGAAATTATCTAGTTTTGGTTCGAGTTCCATATATTTTTCCTCACGTCTTTTTCCAAACATCACTGAACATGTCAAGAGTAATAGACTCGCCGGCCGCCCGGCAAATGCCGTCCTGAGTTTTATTTAATTTAGTTTTAAAATAATTAAAATTATTACGCCACGGGGGATTTAATTATGTCATTTACAAAAAACAGAAATTACTGAAATATTAGAGAATATGTGCCGATTACCGCGGCACATATGATAATAAATTCTACAATTAATTCGATAAAAAACAAACAGGTTCAAACCAAACAGGGAATAAAACAAAACATCATCCTGTATTTCATAATAGTAGTAAAAACAAAACAATAAAAGTCTCTGTCACGCTCGTAAGCTTGACCGCGTGCGAGAGAGACAGAGAGATTTTTCGAGATTTTCCCGAGACGGGAATATGTGTACATGCCAGCTTTAGTCAAACGACCTGTACTTACACTAGTTACTACCAAGCACATAAAATACAAGTATGTTTAAAGTAATCCAAATATACACCTGCTATTAGGTATTATAGTACTATATAAACTGTTATTATAAAATTATAAAAAACAAAAAATTGGGTTATGGAAGCTCACAACCTTTCAGTAAATTTATTACAGACAGAAATAAAGTACAGCAACTGCTCTTTTAGGCTTTTCTTCAATAATCTGGTTATTGGGTTGACCATGCATACAGTTTGGTGTGTTAAAGAGAGATGCCTATTCATCTTCGGGATGCAAAGCTAAGAGTATTGATAAGTAAAAATAAAAACAATTTAAGTGCTATCTACAAGCAGAAAAAAACATATTGTACCTAGATTCGAAGGTTTTCAGGTCAATGGGTCCAAACTTCTTATTGGTTTCCGATTCTGACTGTTTTTTAAAGTCAGTTGCCGGAGCGGTACTCGAAGTGAAGCGGTCCAAGATACAATCTCGGACCACGGAAGACACTCCATTAGCCAAACCATTGAGACGACTGTTTCCAACAACACAAACTAATTTGTTACACCATGTGGCAAAAAATACAGATGTATATAAACAGATTGGTATGTTATCAGTAATCCCCTTTCTAACAACAGTATTATCAACTTTTCGTGTGCATAATAAATACTAAATCATATAAAATTTTATATGTATATATCTATACCTATAAAACTCAATGTCTGTCTGTCTGTTCTCTATACAAATCCACACCGTTTGTCCGATTCGATTCAAATTTTGCATACTTATGCTTTGGGACCCGGCGGATAACAGAGGCAACATTTCCCCCCTATTCTCATAAACCTTCCCCTCCCCCTGACATATTTTCGATGCAAATCTGTACCGTTTGACCGATCAAACACAAAATTTGGAACATATTCTTTAGAACTCGGCGAGTAACATAGGCGATATTTCCCCCCTATTTTCATACCCCTTTCCCTCCCCCTGACATATTTTCTATGCAAATCTGTACCGTTTGACCGATCGGACTCAAAATTTGGAAACTTATTCGTTAGGACTCAGCGGATAACATAGGCGATATTTCCCCCCTATTCTCATACCCCTTCCCCTCCCCCTGACATATTTTTGATGCAAATCTGTACCGTTTGACCGATCGAACTCAAAATTTGGAACATATTCTTTAGAACTCAGCGGGTAACATAGGCGTTTTTCCCCCTCTCGCCCTTTCCTTCCCTTGACATATTTTCTATGCAAATCTGTACCATTTGGCCGATCGGACTCATCTCATACCCCTTCCCCTCTTCCTGACATATTTTGGATGCAAATCTGTACCGTTTGGCCGATCGGATTCAAAATTTGGAATCATATTCTTTAGGACTCGGCGAGTAACATAGGTGAAATTTCCTCCCCTATTCTCATACCTCTTCCCCTCTCCCTGTAATATTTTCGATGCAAATCTGTACCGTTTGACCGATCAAACTCAAAATTTGGAAACATATTCTTTAGGACTCGGTGAGTAACATAGGCGACATTTCCTCCCTATTCTCCTTCTGATATATTTTCGATGCAAATCTGTGCGGTTCGACCGATCGGACTCAAAATTTGGAAACTTATTCTTTAGGACTCAGCGGGTAACATAGGCGATATTTCCCCTCTCCCCTTCCCCCCTCTTGACACATTTTCTATGCAAATCTGTACCGTTTGGCCGATCGGACTCATCTCATACCCCTTCCCCTCTTCCTGACATATTTCCGATGCAAATCTGTACCGTTTGGCCGATCGGATTCAAAATTTGGAATCATATTCTTTAGGACTCGGCGAGTAACATAGGTGAAATTCATTTCCTCCCTATTCTCATACTTCTTTCCCTCCCCCTGACATATTTTCTATGCAAATCTGTGTTTGACCGATCGGACTCAAAATTTGGAAACTTATTCTTTAGGACTCAGCGGGTAACATAGGCGATATTTCCCCCCTGTTCTCCTACCCCTTCCCCTCCCCCTGACATATTTTCGATGCAAATCTGTACCCTTCGATCGGACTCAAAATTTGGAAACTAATTCTTTAGGACTCGGCGGGTAACATAGGCGACATTTCCTTCCTATTCTCATACCCCTTTCCCTCCCCCTGGCATATTTTCGATGCAAATTTGTGCCGTTCGACCGATCAGACTCAAAATTTGGAAACTTATTATTTAGGACTCGGCGAGTAACATAGGCGATATTTCCCCCCTATGCCTAAATTTCGCTTTCCCTCCCCCTGACATATTTTCGATGCAAATCTATAGCGTTCGACCGATCGGACTCTAAATTTAGAAACTTATTCTTTAGAACTCGGCAGGTAACGTAGGCTATATTTCCTCCCTCCCCTTTTACCTTTTCTTCTTTCCTGATATATTTTCGATGCAATTCTATACCATTCGAATCAAACCTTTGTTTCCCCCCACAAATTTATTTTCAACTTAATCCTTAACCCGTGCAATGCCGGGTACGAACAGCTAGTACATATATGTTATATTTAAGGTTTTCGCAGGTAAAAGATGACAAACTACTTTCTGGGGGAACCCGCGTCAAACAGTCCTGAAAAGGACTTTTAAACTCCCGACGTTTCGAACAGGTAACACTGCTCATTCTCAAGGGCCTCTTATTTTGAGTCCTGCCCAAAACTGGACGAGTAAACCTGACTGTTCGGGGCAAGAGCCAGAACAAAAGTGAATTAAAATCCTAATTGGTGCTAACAATTATTGATTTTTTATTTATTTGTTTAATAGCCGACTTTGTGAACGGGTAATTACTTTACTAATTGGTTTTTCTATTATTGTTGAATTTGAATATGTGTGTTAGTTCTAACTACTTTGGTGGTAACACGCGTCGGTTTACAAGTCAAGTTATGGACTGGCTCTGTTACACCCTGTATATATGTATACATATGTATATTAGATATGATATATATGTATATATATATATATATTTATTTTTTTTATATACATATACAGGGTTATTTGTAAAACATTAAAAACCTCGCAGGACTATATTACTAGCATCATAAGCAACAACTTTTGTTCTATTACTTTAAATAATTCATAGTTCTTTTTTAAATAGAGATGCGAGCACGGTATACGTGTGATAGCAATATTCTTACTATTTTCAAACTAATGCTTGTGTTTTGAAAATAGGACTAACTTGCAGGTTCGAACCCGCGATCTTTGGATCACGAGGCATGAGTCCTGACCACAAGACTAACAAGCTACTCTTGTTACTTATATATATTACTTATAGTTATATTATATATATATATTAGACATATTATATAATATATAGATATATATATATATATATATAAGATATATATATTAATATGTGTTTTCCTGGTTTTATCAACGATACCTACACTCGAATCTGCAAAAATGTTTGTTTTATTGTATTAAACTATTCAATTTACCCAACATTATCGATTAACGTTAAAAAAAAGGTTGAATTTTCATTAAAAAAAAAACAAAAATCGATTTTTTGCAGATTCAACAGTATACGTAGAGACCGTCAATATTTTTCATAACAATTACATAAAAAAAATTATTATACATATAATATATTTCAACATTTAATAAATATATACAGAGTAGCAAATTTTAACACAATAATATTATATTATAGTATATAAAAAAAAAGTTTAATATGTTTTATTTAAGTCGATAATATTTGCTAGTTTTGTTCACACTTTTGCTATTTTTCAAACTAATTAACTTGTTGGTTTCCTAGATTACGTACTGAATTCTCAATCGCTCGTTCGCAAGCAAGCATCTTTTTGCCAAATCAAACAAACTTAGAAATTTTACAATCAAATAATAACTCACGGCACTAGAGATGCTGGTGGGTAAATTAAATCTCCCAAGGCCACAGTATCTAAGTCTTCAAGGTAAACTTTACGGAACTCCAACTGTCGCAATGCGATGAAATCATACTTGACTGTAATAAGGGCTTTGTCTGTTAAAGTTACCAGGCGTTCCTTCTCATTGTCCCAGATACTGATCCTGAGAAAAAAAAGTACGCTTGTAATTCTTATGTACATACTGGTTAAAAATAATCATTAACTGTAAGTTTTTTAACAATATTTACTTTGATATTTAGGTAGTCATTTTGAAATACATATCAGAATAGTAAAAAAAACACAGCATGCGTTAAAACTAATTTGAAAGCAGTATTAAAAAAGCAAATAAATTACTGTAATAATATCAAATACAGGAAAGTTTAAAAGGTATTGCACTGTTTAAGAAATGAAATTGAATAATTTATATGTTTTAATCATTGTGTTGTCTTAGAAATGTGGTATCTCACAGTAGTAGTATCTAAGAGACAAATCTATTAATAATAATTATTAAAATTTGTCGATAGCGTAGTAAGATAACCTTTTGGACATATTGATTTGAATAATTATAGGCATTATATCGGCAGAAATTTTATGTATAAATAAGAATGTGTCTGATTGTTGGAATTGTTTGGTTTAGTTACATTATGTTGCGGTTTTCACAACATAATTTATCTAACCACTTCTCGTTTTTTGACAGTAAATTATTTTTTCTATATTAAAGAATAAGCATTATGGAAAACCAGTGTTCGCTCACAGTGGTCAATATTATCCATGAAGCAGCCACTAGCTAACATTATTAAGAATTAGTTATTATTAACCCATTGCCCGTGGGCGACTCATATACGAGTCATGCCATATGTGCCCACAGCGCGGACGACTCATATTTGAGTCACCGAGTTTCGCTCGCTACTGCCGCGTACACGTGCACCGTGGAGCGGTAAAAATGGTTTCAAAAATATCTTACATCTTTATCCTAGCGACATCTTTCAATATTTGTTGAAGATTGTTAGTGATTTTATAAACAAACCAGAAATAATAAATGTCCTAACGCAGCAGAATATGATTCAGTTATTCAAAATCTCACACAACAAAGACTCTGTATCTCAGAAGAGTTCTGCACGGGGCTTTTTTTAGACGAAACGAAATATTATCAGACACCAAAATTAATCGATTCATAATTCATTCTCAAGTGGCTTTTACGTTTGTGATAATTTTGATGTTTAAAAATAATATGTAATTGAATTATTATTTTTAAACATCAAATTTAATTATTTGTGTTAAGAAAAGTGCGATTTTATTCCAACTTTGAAAATTGTTTATATAAAAATTGTTTCGATCAATAATTCTTAAATTTGTGTTTCGTTTTATTATTAAAATCTGTTGAAGGAATTATAAGTTTTTAATAGAAACAAATACCCTTATTCAAATTTCCAGTATCAAAAATAAAATTAGAAAACAAACTCAGTTTATGTGTTTAGAATGTAATGTACCACTGTGTGCAAAAAATTGTTTCAAGGTGTATCACGATTTGAAAAAGTTTTAAAAATAGTATTTAAGATTTTGTGAATCGTAAATAGTGTTAAAAATCAGTGCCCGCGCAGAACACCACTTCACTCTGGTGTGTATAAATACCACCAATTATGGCGCTGGCGTCCTCGTCCTCGTGTTATGTCATCCCATATTAAATTTTGTTTACGTTATTTTGTAAATATTTGAAGGATTTCAGTGATCGTTTTTGTCCTTGAAGATTCTTGAATACTTTACTCATCGACTGATTATAAACAATTAATAAATTTAGAGCATTTAAAGTCATAAAATATAATGCCGCCAAATGGCACCACGTATGAAAGATGTCAGATATATTTTTTAACACGTGGAATGGGTTAATTATCACTCAGAAAATATGAAATGTACAGTTACTAAATAATTCAACAGTAACATGTAATAATAAATATAAATAAGGAAACACTAAACATGCCAAAGTTCAAAATTTCTGATAATATTAAAATATATTTTATAAATTACAAAATTATTAACAATAATAAAAATAGTAATTTTGAATGTATGTATGTTTATGTACCTACATGCACATCGACAGTCCCTATGTATACTGTCGAATCTGTAGAAATTCCATTTTCATTTTACTATCTTAAACTATCTAATTTACTCAATATTTTCAGACAATGTTAAAAAAGTAGAATTTTTGTTTAAAAAAAGCAAATATAATAGGAAAATTAAACATTTCTTAACATTATCGGAAAATATAAAGTACTAATTAGATAATTTAAGTTACTAAAATGAAAAAAGAATTTTTGCAGATTCGATAGGGACCGTTGATATACAGGCTGTCTCATAGCTAGTACCAAAGACTTTGGAGGAGTTGTACATCATTCAATATTGAGTAGAAATTATTAATTAAACTATGGGTGAAATTTCAACAGTTACAGAGATCCAAGTTTGAATTATTTTTTCAATAATTTTGAATTATTTTCTGTAAAATGTTGGACTGTCACTACAGTAACTTATATGGAATGTTTAAAATTTATTTGCCTGAATACATACGAAATAAAGTGACACAAAAAATATTTTTCAAATTTCCACTAAGTTTTAATAATTTTATTTAACGTGTATCAAAGCAAATGAACTATTAATATTCAATATAAAGTATTTTTATAATAGTCTAAAGTTTTACAAAAGATAAGCCAGAAATATTGAAAAAAAATGCTAACTGATGTACGAGATATCTGTATGTAACGTGTTCAAATAATATTGAACCTTTATTTTTTCAAGGGCTTTGGTAAAGACATTCATGTGCACGCGTGGATTTTTACGAGTGTTTCGGGTAGAGTACGTAGGATGCTGGCAGTCAGCCTCTGAATGAAGAAGCCCATCGAATTAACAATTGTTGTGAAATAACGGAATAGTTCGAACAGCGATACTGCATTAAATTTTGCCAAAAGCTTGGCGATGCCCAAGTATAAGCCATTCACGAGATCCAACAGGCTTTTGGAGATGATGTTGTGAGCATCTCACGGATAAAGGAGTGGTATGACTGCTTCAAAGATGGCTGCACATTAGTGGGCAGTGAACTGCGTCCCGGTAGGCCCTCAAGGCACAACAAGCCGAAATAAAAATGTGATTACCCGAGTATGGACTTTGGACATACAGGATTGTCGTATCACAATCCAAAAACTTGAGAATAAGATAGAGGTTAGCACTATATCAGTACAGTGAATTTTGACCGAGGATTAGATTGACTTAGGCTTGAAGAGGGTGTCCTAAAAATCGGCCGAAGATAATGATGGAGCGGCTCCATAACAATAATGCACTTGTCAATTCTTTACATCTGATTCCAGCTTTCTTAACCAAACACAGCATACCTATGGCTCCCTACTTTCCTGACATGGATCTATGTGATTTTTGACTTTTCCCTAAGTTAAAAATACTGCTGAAAGGGACCCAATTTGAATCAAGAGAAGACATTATGCAGAATGCTACAGCGCTGCTGAACATCATTTCAAAAGATTAATTCTAGAAATGTTTCTAACAATGGCGGGACCGCTGGGCGAAGTGTGTGCTTTATCAGGGGGACTAATTTGAAGGAGATTAGAATAAGTATAGTATGTATTAATAAATGTGTTTCTGCTGACTAAAGGTTTGGTATTTTTTGAACACAGTAATATATATAGTATTTTAGAAGAGTTATTTATTTATTTATCTATCTGGAAGTGTAAATATAAAAAAATTAATCATAAAATGAAATAAATCTAGAAACATGTTTACTCAGTTAACAGCCAAGAACCGATAACCTGTCCGTCCTGGTTCGGGAATATTAAGGTGGAGTTACACTCATCAATTGCAGATTCTACTAGGCCATTTCTATATGAAAAATAATCCTTGGCATTTTCAAAAGCAAATGGAATGTGATACATGGGTAACATATGCTTCTTCTGCGCAGCATTTGTATCTGGAAAAGCAAATTACACTTACAAATTATAGACAATATTAGTATAAATATATCAAACAAAATGTTAAATAAAATTTAAGCATGCATTTGTATGTATGTTTGTATAAGGAAATATTTCTGACTACACAGAAACAAATTGAATTATGTATAAAAGTCGTAACTTTCAAATCATAAAAAAGTTCAATCTTTGATAAAAATGCGAGTTTTTGGGAATTCCCAAGGGTGGGCTGCCAAAATATTAACAAAGGGCTTTTGTCAACTCAGAGCTATAGGTTTACGGTGTTCGAGTTATTATTTCATATCACCTAATAATGTTATTATTTCATCTTCATCTAAGGGCATCCTACGTGCCATGATGATCACAACATAAATGTGTCCTGAACAAAATAAATTTTGTTCCAAGTGCCATAAAATAAAAAATACTTTAAGATCGAAACCGTGCTAAAAGTTACTTAGAAGATAACCATACGCCTCTCGAGCACATCAATCTCTAATAACTCTAAAACTATGATACTCACCGTTACGCACAGCTGCTGATCGAGAGTGCTAGTGGATGACTGAGTTGGCTGAATAGGACAAATGCGTATGCGCAACGGATAAAAAGAAACAGCGATATTACGTTTCATTGGGCGCCTCTGCGACATAGGTTATCAATCTAGGGTTAAATTAACCAATTCGATATTTTAAATGTTCTATACTTGTTATTATATGTTATACAGTAACTAAACAACATCTCAACACCTTTACTTACGTATAGACAGAGTGTCTCATAGCTAGTAGCACTTTACAGGTCCTGCCTTGATAACGAGTCGAAAATGTTGAAGCTACCATGACCATAAAATATCTATAGATATGAAGAGATGCAATATTGAAGCTGGCTTTTTTCAATATTTCTGACTTTTTTTGCAAACAGTTGAACGATCATTACAGTAGGTTATATCAAGTATGAAAAAAAAATCATTGGCTTCAATACAACATAAACAAAATAATGATAAAAATAATGATAAAAACCTTTTAAAAATGTATATTTTCATTTTTTGAAAGACTTTTATCATTTTATTCTACTAAAAGCAAATGAATTTTTCATAATTTACTGTAATGATAGTTCAACTTTTTTCAAAAAATAAATCAGAAATACTGAAAAAAAATGGAAACTTTGATATAGCATATGAGTAGCTGCGTATCAAAACCTACCCAACGACCATTTTTGTTTTTTTTTTAGATTTGAATGCCAATATATTCTCTAAGCTCAATCCTACATTTATAATAGTAGTTTACATTCATAACGAGTACCAATCTGAAGTTATTGCTATTAAAAAATCAACTTCAGTTTCAAAACTAACCTATAACCAAATTCACTGTCTTTCATAATCGACTTAATTCCTCTGACCAATGAGCGTCATTGAAATGGTGGCCATCTTGTTAATTAGACCAAACATTAAGCACATTTCACTTAATGGCGGCTATTGTCGCAATCTGTTTGATTTTTGACAGATTAGCAGTTCTAATTTTTAGTTGTTTATTTGTGGGTTTATCGTGATTTAAAAAAATGAATTAATATACTCTCCTATTGACCCTGCACCTATTGGTAAAAGCAGAAAACGTGTAAAAAAACCAGAGAAGTGGAAAAGAAACAAAGAAAAAGTTATAAGGTGGGTACTCGTACTGAACGACTATCCAGGGGTGCAATTTTAAATGGTGTTATGAATTATTTTTCGTCATACACATTGACGTATTATAATATAGACACGTTATTCCCATACTAGCCGGCTTCCATATGTAGCAAATTTTGCATTGAAAGAGACGACAAATCACGGCACACAAACACTCTGCGTGTAGACAGAAAAATCAAGCAATTTGAAGTCACGGTGACTAAAATAACATACTCATTCTTACAATAGTGTATGATACTGTGTTCCTTGTTCCACGTAGCTTCGCGCCCGATCACAACGAAGTTCCGTTCGATGACGAATGCAAGTAAGGCAATTACCTTACTTTTGAGTTGCCAAGATTTCATGCTTGTAACGTATCTACAGTTTATTATATCATTGGTCATACATACTTTTTGCTTTCCGGCTTTTTATTTATTTTATTATTGAGGTGTAAAATTTTTCTTTATCAATAAATTGCTTCTAAAGATGTTTTCTGATTGGTTTAAAGTAATTCTATTGCATCTTGTAATTTTTCTCCAAATCTATTTTTTATACTTATTTTATTACCATGTATTTATAATAAATTTTCTTTTTGTATAATTGGATCATCCATGTGATCAAAATATGCATGTTTTCATTGTTTTATAAAAATCAAAAACTTTTAAAAATATTTTCCTCTCTTATTTTAAGCACTTTATTTGACTATAATAATACAACAGATATATATGTCATTGCAATTCATAATCAAAATAAAAAATTTATTTAACACCATTTTAAAAGAAAAAATAACTCAAGAAATATAAATGCTTTTTTTTATTTATAATTTGTAGAAGAATTAAAGGTGCCTCGATTTAAAAAATTCTATGTTATTTTATAAAAAAAAAAAAAAACAAACATGGGAAAAATGAACATTAATATTATAGGGTTTCACCACAAATATCTAATTACTCTAAAGGGAAAGGGGTAACTTAAAAATTTATAAATAAGTCGTTTACACGTGGTATATCTGTTACAGTGAATCTGTTTTTCTAGTGAGTCCATCATTCACTGGCATTTTAGAGAAATTATATTCAAGGTCATTCTTATCATATTCAAAGAGGTTTTCACCAATAGAAATGAATACAATATTTTAACTTCTACTTACTAGTGAATTTATTGGTTTCCGAACTGTCAAAAATTAAATTTGACAAGTCTGAAATCCGTTTCCGTAAAAATCTATGCTTTTAAACGAACTTTTATTTATCCAAATTGAAACAACCGGGCCTTGAATAACAATTTAATAAGTTATTGCGTGAACAAGGTTCTTACTGCATTATTAATTTCTTCTGTGCATATCAACATTATGTAGGTAACGGATATTATTAAAATAGTCATTTTGAAGTGTTGAAAGTTGAAAGTTTCGGCTGCACCAATTCTTCATTATATGATTTTATAACAAGATTCTAATGGCACATGGACCTTTTTTTTCAAAATTTATTTTGCATTTTGTGTCTCATTCTACACTAGTCTAGTCCAAAGTCACCACAAAGCGACAGTATTTCTAATTTTTATCCTTTGAGCGATAGCATATTCTCTATTCTGTGGCGATAGTTCTGTTTCTCAAACTGTCACACTTCTGGACTGGATTAGTTTAGGTAGGTAACTAAAATGTAATATATTTTTAAAATTTTAATCGCGAACATTTACGAAATTCTGATCATCTTATAATTCAAAAGACAGTCGATTAAACTCATAAAAATGATACGGTGTGAGCAAGCTTCACGTCTGTCACCGACGTCGAGCCGAGTAAGTTTGCGAACTTAAAAACCGTGCACTTTATGTTGTACGTCTACTACCCACTTTACACGTGCTTTACACAGCGCAAACAAGAAACGCAAATGACATTAGACACATTTTTGATAAAAAGATAGAAAATTGGAAATGCGGAAGAATCTGAATGAATTCAAACGTAAATGATGACTTAGAATCTCTTTGATTTTTTGTATTTTTCGCATCGAGTGTTTGTTACTTAACGCACTTTTAAAGGTTTGTTTAAAATTAATAATACCAGGTGTACGTTTATTTATGTTTCTATATTTATAAGAAATAAATTTTTGTTGTATTGTTATAAAAAAAACATATTTAATAAACTTAATTGACAAAATACATATTCATTAATAAAAAATTTCCCTTAACCCCCCAATATTTACATGGTGACATAACCTCGTTTTGTTCCGGCAGTCGTCAGATATCATAAAAAACCCGAGTGCGCGATCTTTCAGCCGACACCTTACTTCGCGATTCGTAGTCGTTTTGCGGTGCCGCTGTCCTATTTTAATTTAGGAGTTAAAATAGGACCACAAAATGAATAAAAATCGCCTAGTGAAGTGCCGCCTTTATACTTTCTACGCTTTAAGAATTACGTGTACAAATTGATAGTTTCACCGATATATTGTCTATGCTTTGAGTAATGTGCGCATTCGTGAACAAAATATATTTTCACGGATAATGTGTAGTGAATCTGAGAATTCGTTGATTTAGATGTTTTCACTGCCCAGACTCTGCCCGACCAGGAAAAGTACATTTCTACTAGTGAAAGTATAGTCTCACTAAAAATGCAAATTCGTTGTAACATATCCACTGATTGAGAATGGGCCTTGCAAGCCAAATCAGTTGTAACACTTAAAATAGTTAACCCGCAAAACTTAATAATAATATTTATTAAAATTTTATTTATTTTAAATTTTAGTATTAATAATATTTATTAAATTTAATTCATTTTAAATTTCATTAATAATAATTATTAAAAAATTAATTTATTTTAATTTTCGCTAAACATAAATGCTTAATTTACGTCATGTTATTTAGTTGTTTTTTTTTATTTATTAAAATATATCAGGGAGAGGGAGTGAGGTAAGCGGGAAAGATTGTGTCATCCGGCGGGTCCTAATGAATGTGTATGCAAAATTTGGGTCAGATTTGTCGAAGAGTATTGATTTGTATAGAAAACATATCCATGTGGGGGGGGGAGAGTAAAGGGGAGGTAGTGAGTCATCCGCCGTGTCCTAATAAATATGTATACAAAATTTGGATCAGATTGGTAAAACGGTGAAGATGTGGATAGAGAATAGACAGACAGACATTGAGATTTATAGGTATAGATTAAAAAAAATAATAAAAAAATGTCCATGTTTTCTTTGTTTAATAACGAATTAAAAAATATAAAAATATTCTACTCCCTCAAATTACCAATTATATTACGCTACACCCCTGACAATGCAATGCAAGATGCAAAAGAGTTTTACTTGCTTTGCCAAAAAAATAGTTCATGGCGTTAGGTAGGTGCGTTTGATACGCGACGCCTCATATCATAACTAATGATATTAATTATGTAATGGTTGCTTAAATATTTTTTCATCATTCTCAAGGCAGGAATCCACATGTAAAGTTTTTGCTACTAGCTATGAGACAACCTGTATATAGGTATCAAAAATAATTGTACAAAACACCCAAAACTTTGTGTACATCACGGATTCCAAATAATAGAATTGCTAGATAACAGAATAAAAATCACCCAGGACCAACGTAATTACAGTAATGTGCAACGAACATTTATAAATATTTGAATTACAAAAAAAGGTATTGGGAAATCTGAGAGCAACACAAAACAAGATACTGGTTACCAATTGGGATATACATTCTAAACCATAAATCTTTAATTGAATCTTACTTATTTGAAAAATGAGGAATAAACAGGTATAATTCGAGAATAAGCATGTGGATGTATAATATTCCCATTTACCTACTGCTGTGTGCAAATGATTTTCCTTATCCCGAATGTCAGGCTACATTTCTAGGAAAAAACATTGCGATTCTGTCTGAAGCAAAATAATATACTTAGGTGAATCATACCACTGATGGAAGATGTCGACGTCACAGGAGATATCACATCGGCGCCTGAAAGGACGGCAGGTTCAGTACTACTGAGCTGTTGGGTCGTCCTGACTATGCGTGATGTATTGACAGTACTCGCTGGAGATGAGTTTTCTATCGTGAATATTTGATCTCTGTTGGAGCTATTCAGCTGAAGCGTACCACCACGAAACTCTTCAACATTTTCATCGTCGATAAATTGACTCATGATGAAAATCGATTATAGAAGCTCTTTAGCGTAAAATAAAACAAATAAATTTTTGTCACAAAACGAAAATGTATCACTTTTGCGATCAATGGCGCGTTATTCTTCGAACGTTTCAAACATTAATCGATGATTAAAATTGACAAAGGGACGAAACGTCAGAACTTATCAATATTCCTGTAAATGTCATAATAATCTAACCATAGAAAAAATATGGGAACTGTGTTACGAAATATACATACACAACAATTTTTTAATTGAATGTGAGAACATGGTGAGAACAGACAAAAATTAAACTTATTTGCTTACCATTACGTCGTTTTCAGAAGGGGTAGGCAGAGAGGATGAAGAACGACACTTTTCTGTCCTGACACACAACTCTCGCTTCATCCACATGTATGTCTTATGGTTAGGACACTCGCCTCGCGATCCAAAGATCGCGGGTTCGAACCTCACTCCAAACTATCAAGTTAGTCCTATTTTCATAGCTCAAGCGTTTAGCTTAGTTTGAAAATAGTAAGAATATTGATGTGACACGTATTCTGTGTGCGCATCTTTATTAAAAATATATTATCATATATGTATATATATATATATAATATATATATATATATATACATATTAATCTATATATATATATAGATATATATATAGATATATATATATATATGGATATATTATAATATATATATTCGCATGCAAGCTCGACGATTGTTGAGGCTCTTAACAGGATTAGTTAGGGCCAAAAAAACGTAAATAAAAGTAAATCACCAAAGCCAAAGATTTTCTGAATTTTTTGTGATTTTTCTTTTTACGAAAAAACCATGAAAACATGCGTATATTAAAAAAAACACACACATTCATATTATTTTATCGTAATTGTCGTAATGCAATGATTTTTTTATCGTTTAAGTAAAAAAAAATGTTTTTTCAATTCCGATAATGTTGCCAGCGCAACATTATACGAAAAATAATAATTTATTTTTATTTGTTTATTAGAGACAATACTACTATTATTATTTGATGCTAACCTAGTAATCTTCTTCTGTGTGGTTTATTTTGTTGCACGGCACGGCACACGACGGGACATCGCACTCAAAACACATAAATATGATATACTTTCACACACACACATATTTCAAATAAACGCAACAAAATTGCGTGTATTTTTGTTAATAAGTCACTGTTAGTATTCAATTAAATCATAAACCAAGATAAACTGACAAATATCGCAAAACATATCGTATACATTTGTGTATACGTGTACAAATAAATCGAAAAAAATAAATTGTATTTCCCGCGTACTTTGTGCGTGACCTTGAATGACGGAATATTTGAATTTCGATTGCGCAACACGCATTCGAGGCGCCATCTACAACTATTCTATATGATTTTGACGGCAGAAAACTTCTGTTTTGATTGTTGATTTAAAATATAATCCGTGATGTTTTTGAGTTGAAAATGGAACGACAGGTCACCACGGGATTTCTCTACCGGGAAAAAATCACGTTTTTCAAATTCGATATGCGGCCGTCGAGAAATAATTAATTTTGTGCCTGTCGCACATATCCGACGGTGGCACTCTGGCTCCTGTCATTGTCTGTCGCACAGGTGCGACGTGGCCCCACGCTCATTAATGATTTATTCTAAAGATTCTTAGAATATGCAATTATTGACGTTTTTGTTTTTATTTTATTCTTAAATTACTTGAGGATATTCCTATCAATACTAGGTACTTTTTTGAAGAAAACAAAAAGACACATAACAAAAAGTGATTACAGATCTATATCACAGTGTATAAGTGAACGAGAATCAAACAAGATATCCACATATCAAATTAAATCATTTACCTATGGATTGGATTGGATTAATCTGGATTTTGCAATCCCACAAGGGAATATTATCAGATCCATCTTATTTTTAATTTATGTAAAGCAAGCGTTTAAATTACGTGAGAAAAATATAGCATTTGCTGGTGACATTGCAATAATTCTTTAGAACAGAACATGCAATGATATTACTATTGCAGCTAATCACAATATAAATGCAATCAAAGAATGGTTCGATGACAAACTTTTCTAACCTCATTCAGAAAAAAATATCGTTCCTTTAATATTACAGGACGATATACCTGTAGATCTAATTAAAATAACGATTCATTGCAAAAATTGTAGTAATGATATTAGCATTCAATAACGACTGTACTAGACATAAACCGAAATCTAATAACAAATATTTAAGAATAATAATTTACAAATATTTTAAATTGACATTTTAAAAAGATACATAATTTTGCCGCTAACCGGCGCACCGCATGCGAGTCGTAACATGTTACAGATTTTTCACCGCTGCGTTATCTTGCCGCTAAGTGCGCGCAGCCGCGCAAAACGATTCAAAACCCTTTGTTACAACACTGCGTTGCGACATTATGCCTGATTATGCCGCAGCGTTTTTTCGCCGAAAATTCGTAGTGCGCGCCTAGCCATATTGTCTATGCTTTGAGAAATGCGCGCATTCGTGGACAAAATATATTTTCACAGATAATGTGTAGTGAATCTGTAAATTCATTAATTGACATAATTTCACTGCCCCCACTCTGCCCGACCGGGTTAAATACATTTCTACTAGTGAAAGTATAGTATAACTGGAAATACAAATTCACTGTAACATATACATATTTTAGATGCTTTTTTGCTATTGAAATAAAACATTTGCCTATTAACCAAGAACCCCTTTCCAGAGACCATCATATTTGTTTATTCTAATGAGACAGATTATCAACAGATCCTTTTATGACCCTTATAGATAGTACAAAGATTGTTGCAAGTTTGCAAAGTGACAGTTGTGTTTGTGCTTGCTCTCTTGGATAATTACTTATTTTGGATAAAACAGATATTTATAACCTTTTTTTCCCTTTGTATTTAGTTTATATTTTGTTGTATTGTAGCATATTAACGAATTTCCGTTTCTACATCCTTAATGGAGGACTTAAGACCTCCGGATCCTCCGGATCCCCCTGATCCTCATCCTTCACCATCTACCATGGGAGGAATGTCGCGTTTTCCTTTGGAGGACTCGGATTCCTCGGAGGATTCCTCTTTTTCAGCTTTTAAAAAAAGGAAAATTGAAAAAAGATCTTCAAAAATAAGACCCAAGCCCTCTACCATCGTTGCGTCTCCTCCTATCTCCCCTACGCCTTCAATAATCCCAGCTTTAGAGCCTTCTTCTGCTCCTCAGGGTCCTCTTCCTCATCCTCAACTGTTGTACTCTGATTCAGCAGTATCCCCTTTTCTGGTCTATGTTCAGAGAACAGAACGAGGTACAATCCACCCAATCGATTTTGGTAAACATATTTTGCAACAAAAAACAAAAGGCATTCGCCCAGATGGTATTAAGGCAGAAGGTAGATATAAAATCTCTGTTGAATTTGAATCAGGAGCTTTGGCAAACAATTTTGTATCAAGTTTTAGCAACTCACAAAATAATAAATTCAAAGCTTACGTTCCATCCTTTAATGTTACCCGCCTGGGTCTCGTACGTGGCATATCCGTTGATCTTTCAGAGGAAGAAATAATTTCGTATATCTCTACTTCACAAAATATTGGTAAAGTTGTAAAGGCTAGACGCCTAAACTATAAAGATACTTCCTCTGGTACTGTCACATGGAAACCATCACAAACAGTGGTCCTCACTTTTGAAGGCCAAACCCTTCCTTCTCACGTATATCTCTTGTACAATTCTCTGCCGGTAGAACTGTACACTTTCCCAACCATTCAGTGTTATAATTGTCTCCGCTATGGACACTCTAAGGTGACATGTAGATCCTCTCCTCGATGCTTCAAGTGCGGTGAAAATCATCTTACCAATCAATGCCCAAATCCTCCCGATGTCCCCACCTGCGTGAACTGTTCAGGTAATCATACGGCGACTAATTTTTCATGTCCAGAATTAACCAGACAAAAAAACATAAAACAATATATGGCCGCCAATAATGCATCATATTTTCAAGCATCCAAAATTTTCTCGATTTCCAAAAAATCATTTGCCAATGTCTCATCTCAACCTCCCGTTACTCAAACTCCCCAGAGTTGCCTCTTTACACCTAATCTTCCTGCTACCTCTTTCCGTAAAACCGTATACCATAATCCTAAATCAAAAGTCCTTAGCTCTCCGGGATATGACAGACAAGGACATAATGATCAACTGTTCTCTTATAGTTCTAACCCATCCAATGTCATTACTTCTAATATTAGCCAACCAACAAAAACTCCTACTCTTCCACCATCTACTCCCCTATCAAATGCCATTAGCGATGAAAATTCTTCTTTTATTCAGACTTTATTATGATACTCATTAATTTAATTTCTAATAGCAATTCTTTACCGTCCAACGCTGCTTCTATAATTTCATCTCTTAACTCCCTTCATAATGGCCTCCGATGTTCAAATCCTTCAGTGGAACAGCCGTAGTGCTGTTTGTAATAAACATGAAATAGTTTCTCTACTAAAAACTTACAATATAGATATAGCAGCAATATCAGAAACCTGGTTTAAGCAGAACTATCTGTTTAAGATCCCAGGATTCTCCTGTCTCAGGGATGACCGTCCAGATGGCAAGGGCGGAGTAGCCCTACTTATAAAAAATTCCTTTTCCTTTTCTCAAATCCCTCTTCCGTCCTTTCCCTCATTCCAAATAGTAGGTGCTAAAGTCAATGATGTAGGATATGTTTCAGTATACTGCCCCCCCAATGGCACATTCGACATTGATGCTTGGAACTCAGTTATCTCTCTTCTTCCTTCTTCTTTTTTTATTCTTGGAGATCTCAATGCTCACTCTCAGTCATGGGGCAGTGCGTTTTGTGATCGATCTGGAACTAATATTATTTCATTCATTGACGATAATAACCTAACTATCCTCAATGATGGCTCTCCCACTAGGTTCAGTCCCCCGTCTCAACGAGCCAGTGCGGTGGATCTGTCTATCTGTTTCAATTCCTTAGCAGCGTCAACCAGTTGGTCAATACTAGGAGATCCACACTCTAGTGACCATTTCCCTATAATCCTCTCATTTGTCTCAAAATCACCCAAATCTCCTGTAAAAAGAGTTCCTAAATTTAATTTAAAAAAAGCAAATTGGAACCACTTCCGCGAACTCCTTGAATCCTCTACCGCTCCCCTCCCTTTGCATATTACCTCTGAGGAAATTCAATCAACATTTTCTCAATTAATTTCAATAATCCAACATGCAGCAGACAAAAGCATCCCAAAATCAAACCCTAACCCAAAATTCCCCGCCTCTCCCCCCTGGTGGGATGAATAATGTACCCAGGCCGTAAGAAGGCGTAAAACTGCTATGTCTACCTACAAAAAAGATATGAGTATGGCTAATTACTTAGTTGTCAAAAAAACTCAGGCTCAAACCCAAAAATTTTTAAGGAAGAAAAAAAGAAAGGGTTGGCAACAGTTTTGTACTTCTATATCCCCCACTACTCCTATTTCTACTGTATGGACAATGATCCGTAAGTATCGCTCATCTTTTATTCCTTCCGTTAAACGGTCTTCCAACAATCTATGGCTAGGAGTGTTTGCTGACAATCTGGCACCTCCACATGTGCCTCATATCAGTGAATCTCCATCGTTAACTCATTTTTCAAGTCCCACGTCTTGGTTGGATGCTCCTTTTGCTATTCAAGAATTAACCTATCCTCATCAAAACCTTAAAAATTCCTCGCCCGGGCTGGATAAAATATCCTATATCATGATTCAACATTTTCCCACCTCCACTTTAAATTATTACTTATTTGTCATTAATAAAATATTTGAAACTGGACAAATTCCTGAGGAATGGAAAGCCCGATTGGTTCTCCCAATCCTAAAACCAAATAAAGACCCAGATTTTGGATGCTCTTACCGCCCAATAGCCCTATCTTCTTGCATGCTGAAGGTGGTTGAACATATGATTAAAAACCGTATTGATTGGTATGCAGAACATAATGAACTCCTTTCGTCCTCTCAATTTGGTTTTCGCAAAAAGAAATCTGTTTTTGACAACCTGAGTATTCTTACCTCAGATATTAGAATATCTCTTTCTCTCGGTAAGTGTACTGCAGCAGCCTTGATTGACATTCGTGGTGCGTATGACAATGTGAGCCCTATCTTATTAAAATATAAGCTTATAAAACTGGGTCTTCCATTAAAATTAGTACAACTAGTCTTTAATATTTTATGTGTAAGGACGATCTTAATAGATGGTCCGTCTCATAAATTAATCAGAAATCTTTGGAAGGGACTCCCGCAAGGTT
>JADDOH010024607.1:0-16841 GCA_016648135.1 Agrypnia vestita | reverse complement strand
TTCCTTAATCGCGATAGTTATTCATATGACATTGTTTTATTCATTCAATATTAGATATTTGAAATGTTTTTTACAACATATTCCATTATTGTGGGTCGTTTGCGGTTAGATCAGGGGTAGTTGACCTTCGGTCTTCCGTAGCCGTGATAGTTGTTCATATGACAATGTTTTTATACATTCAATATTAGATATTTGAAATGGTTTTTACAACATATTCCATTATTGTGGGTCGTTTGCGGTTAGATCAGGGGTAGTTAGCCTTCGGTCTTCCGTAGCCGCGATAGTTATTCATATGACAATGTTTTATTCATTCAATATTAGATATTTGAAATGTTTTCTACAACATTTTCCATGATTGTGGGCAGTTCGCGGTTTGTTCAGGGGTAGTTAACCCTTGGTCTTCCGTAATCGCGTTATTTACTTATATGATAGATTGTTTTGTTTTATTCGTTTAATATAAGTGATATCATATTTTAATGAGTTACCGTAATTATTTATCTATATGATTTTATTATTGAGAGTGACGCAACGAATACTACTTTCACGAATACGAATATCGGGCCTACTATTCGGTGAATTCGATATATTGCTACGCTTTTTTAATAATACATGGTTGCATTTTATAGTGATTATCAGACGTACGTATTCAGGGGAAAGGGTTTGTTCAGGGGTAGTTAACCTTCGGTCTTCCGTGATCACGTTATTTACTTATATGACAGATTGTTTTGTTTTATTCGTATAATATAAGTAATATCATATTTTTATGAGTTACCGTAATTATTTATCTATATGATTTTATTATTGAGAGTGATGCAACGAATAATACTTTCATGAATACGAATATCAGGCCTACTATTCGGTGAATACGAATGCGAATATTTCCACCAAGGTGGGGGAACTTGAACATACTTGTAAATATAATAACCTTGATGCAACGAATACTACCTTCATGAATACGAATATCAGGCCTACTATTCGGTGAATACGAATGCGAATATTTCCACCAAGGTGGGGGAGAACGCAAGCATACTTGTAATTGTATTGTTTATGTCTGCTTGTGATATCACTGTACGGCGTAGATGAACTAGTTTGAAAGGGCTTATGTTCTGTATGTGCTTGGCGTAGAGGGAATAGTCTTCTTGTTTCTAGGATCCTATACAGGTTTACAGGTGCTGATATTGAAATATATATACAAGGAAAACACTATTTTGGGAACCATTAACTGGATGACAGATATTGAAGCACACATATACCCAAGGAGGACGTTATGTTAAATACATTAACATTAAATACATGGAAAGTTGTTATTGGAAAGCACAGGCGTCCAGTCGGCGGGACGCAAGCATACTTGTAATTATATTGTTTATGTCTGCATGTGATATCACTGTACGGCGTAGATGAACTAGTTCGAAGGGGTTTATGTCCTGTATGTGCTCGGCGTAGAGGGAATAGTCTCCTTGTTTCTAGGATCCTATACAGTTTTACAGGTGCTGATATTGAAATATATATACAAGGAAAACACTATTTTGGGAATCATTAACTGGATGACAGATATTGAAGCACACATACACACAAGTAGGACGTTATGTTAAATACATGACTGGAAAGTTGTTATTGGAAAACACAGGCGCCACTAGAGGATATGGGCAGTTTGCAGAGAACTTCAACTTCTGTCAGTTAAGGACCTTTTACTATTACTATTCTTTCGCCTTTTTGCATAACCGTGGATGAACTAGATTGAAGGGGTTTATGTTCTGTATGTGCTTGGCGTAGAGGGAATAGTTTTCTTGTTTCTAGGATCTAATACAGTTTTACAGGCGCGGATATTAAAATATATATATAAGGGAAGTGAAGGGCTACACAGGCGCTGGTAACTACTCAATTTTGGAGAGAACCCGCAATATGATTTCGGATCAGGATGCCATCTCAGAAGCAGACCAACTACAGAAATAAGATAAGAACCTTTAATATTATTTATTCCTGATGTTTTCTTATGTGTATTAAATGGAATGTTCGTGCTACATAATTTGTCATGGTCACATAATCACTATTCATTTCATTACGTGGGTTCAGAGCCCGACGGTAACGGACGCGGAAACAAATTAGTACTGATGTCGGGACGTAACGTCGGGATTATATCTTAATTATCTTTAGGATAGAAGCGAGGTCATCATACGTGCATTCTGCATTTCAAACGTTTTACTAACATATATAAATACATATTATTGCGTTTTACAAATTGAATAGGATCGCGGGAAATAGGCATTTCGTCCGGTTGTGCAATATTAACTTCCAACGTAGCATAATGCGATCTTATCAACGGCGCTAGACTCTTAAGGTTAGGCACGCGGGGATTATAAATGGGATAATGAACGTGAACCGAATGGGGAGTTCGTCTCCTCTGGTCGGGGGGCGAGAGGCCGTTGCGTCTTTTACGCCCCGTGATCTGGAGAGGCTGAATTTCGATTATGATGAAGACGAAGGGAGATCTACTCGCGTGGCAAGACAGGGTCGAATGTCGGAGCGCGCGTTCTCGGCTATGGAGACTGTTTAGAGTGGGAGACATCTTGGATTTGGGACTAGGTAGGACTATCTTAACTGTATCTACCCGGTTAAGACAGGGTTTTAAAGCCAAGAATTACAGGATAGTCTGAAGGTCCTGGAGCGGCGACCCTCAAAGATCCAAGGGGAAGAACCTCTCACGTCTTTTCAGTCCCCTTGGTGCGACGAGCTCGGGCTCTGGTTATGAATGTATGTGAATGTAATAACTCCGTACTCAAGGACGAGATAGGACGTTCCTCATGAACGAGAAATTATAAGATGCAGGTAGCAGTTCGACAATCAATACTTATGCTCGGGACCGATCAATACCGCTTTAATGAACGAGATCTGTCAGCAGTTTAACAATCAACTTTATGATCGGGACCGCATTCAGGAGCGCGATGGCATTACTAACACCATCATTCTCATCATTCACCACCTTTTCTAACGTGCTGTATACAGAGACCTTCGGGGTTCTCCCTTCCCGGCCAGCGAGAAACATATCAGGAATTTAACAATCAACTGTAATAATCATGCTGATTTACCATCATTTTAATATCTCTAGTCAATAAGACTACACCGTGGGATCAATCACATCAACTATAATTGGCGACGCTAACATGGCTCTGACTGACGCGCTCAAGGAAGAGTCTTTTCCAGTCACTCAGTTGGTTCATTCAGCCCTTTAATCAGCAGTAAACATCATAATAATCCGGCTCAAGTAGCCGCAACGTGGGATCCTCACCATTATACACCAGTCAATTTGACTGCCCCGCGGGATAATATACAAACCTTAATATCAGACGCGGGATTTCTTCCTGATATGTTTGTCGCCGGGAAGCGAGGACTTCGGAGGATTCCAGCAGGAGCAATAGAGTCTCGGCTTGATCTTGGTCTGCAGCTTAGTGTGGGAGGTTATGTCTAAACAGGAGTTAACCACCGGATGCGGCGATGCTCTGGGGCCGCATCCCCCTCCCCCCTACAGGGGGGGGGGCATCTAGAATCCACGTTTGAACAGAAGTGGTTAGACACTTCTTAAATTTCACTTACAAAACTGTATCTTCCATTCCCTTAGAATCTCGGGCTGTGATAATGTCAGACAAAGCTTGCCCTGATCCTCTGTTGCGCCTATTTGTTATGAATATGTTTGTCTTCCCCCACTATGTACTATGAACAGATTGAGCAGATCGGACAACGTGGGACGCGCTATTGGTAGGTTTCTTACTTGTGTTTTTGAATATAACGTATGCTATTATATCTTGTAAATCTGTCATAAATGGGTGCCGCATGTGGTTGTGCTGACACTGTTCTAAGCTGCTATTGTGAGGTGTTGATAATCAAGGCGGGCAGAATCTTTACCGTATGCCGTTAACTTGGCAACGATTATATTGTCTTATAGTTCAATATTTTTTACCCGGTGGTATTATAGTTATGGCGGTGCAATGTAGGGAAGTTTTGCTACTAGCGTTTATTCCTCAGCTACGTCGCATATAGTTGGCTTTTAGGCCGACTCAGGACGTGGACGATATCGGCTATCTCTCGTATAGGCGAAACTGTAGAATTCTGTAACGGTTTCTAGAAGGGCCAAAGTAATTTCGGAAATATGTTTTATGTCTCTGGCATTTCGTCTATAAGTGTTCGAAGATTGTACGTGGATTTCGAGTCGATAACGGTTAGGCGATCTATCATCTTTAGTAAACAAATCCGTTATGTTATTTACGAGTACGGATTAGTTACGTGCGTTGTTATTTCCATAGTTAGGTAAGAATTCGTTCTATATTAGTCTAGTCGCGTTAATAAGAATACGAATCTCACCACGTATCAAAAGAATTTTGGATAGCTACGAACACAACGGAGGGGGAATTTTCCTAACCACTAGATAGATCACGACTGGCCAATTTTGAAAATATAAATTCTTAACAAAAAAAAAATAATATTAGCTTTCATGTAAATATACTTCCGAAGTTCTAAGTTCGACTCAAGTTTTCATCTAGAAGCTTAAAGCATAAAGTGTGTGCTTAAAAGTCACAAAAGTCATAATAAAGCTTAATTCGGTAGCTTAAAGTCTCAAGCTTTGGGCTTTTCGTAAAACTTATATTATTAAACTTTATAGTTAGGTATATAGCTTTAGGTGTACAGGTAGTTTACGTTACACGCTGACAGCTCAAAGGGATGTCCGCACGCTCCAAAATTTAATTTGCGGCGGCGTCTCGGCTCCTATTAGGGCCGGTTGTTTCAAGTTGGATTAAAGTAAGCGTTCTTTAAAAGCAGAGATTTTTACGTTCTCCACCAATCAGACGATCCGTTTTCGTAAAAATCTATGCTTTTATCGACCGCTTACTTTGATCTAACTTGAAACAAACCGGGTTTTATTAATTTTGCACATGCTCCCCAAACTGTGGGCCCCGGGACGCCGAGGCCAAAATTAAAGCGCTTCATCATCGTTCCGGCCAACTTGTTGGCCAACTTTATGTTGATCGACGTTCTGGTGTATTGTTATCATTTCGCGGATAGCTCGGCGATATGGAAAATTATTGAAAATTTCGTCTGCAAATCCTTCAAAATCGAACAGAAGACGGGTTAAATTCTGTTTATTTTAATAAAAAGAAAACACTTTGTAAAAAACTGTATATTTCTTGAATCATTAACATATTTCGGAGACAACGGTCCCTTACTAAAAAGTGTAATTATAGACATATATTGTTAGTATACACATTAACAAAAACAAAAATTGAACATATGAGAGTTGAATAAATAATTAAAAAATAATCATAACAGAAACTATAAAAAATATCTATTTCCAGAAGGATTTTGTTATTTATAGTACTTAATATGCTGTTACCACAAAATTCTAATTTGTCTAACTTTTATTACGTGTTATTTATTTGTATGTAAAATTTTTAATACTTATAAATACAACAAGATTGATTCGTTTCCAAAAGCTGATTAGAGCATTCAGAAATCTTATATCAAAATTTCAAATTTATCAAAGTATTATATGTATAAAAGTGATTGCAATCTTTGCAAATAAATTTTTAAATTCATGAATTCTGTATATTTAGATCAATGAAATCAATCATTATTTTTACTCCCTTAATATTAGGTCCTTACATATGAAATTGGCGTTTAGTATGGGAGGAACATAAAGCCGATTTTTTTTATTATAATATATTTATTTAATCAAAGTATGTACCATTGCTATCTATGTACTTTTGCCATCTCATAGGTAGTTCATCGATCCCTTTACTAAAAAAACCATTCGGACGGGAATCAATAAAATCTTGAAGGCGGTTTGGACTGCCCCATCGGAGTTGAATTTTTTCCTTTGCAAGAAGTTATCCAAATTTGAAAAAAATGGTAATCTGTTGGGGCAAGGTCCGGAGAGTACGGTGGATGTCTTAGACATTCCAATTGAAGCTCCTCTAATTTGGTAGCCGTCTGTTGTGCAGTGTGTGGTCTAGCGTTATCATGAAGCAGCAGTGGCCTAGAACGATTAACCAGCCTCGGTTGTTTAGCAGCTAGCTTTTCCATCATGGTTTGCAGTTGCTGACAATAGACATCTGCCGTAATCGTCTGGCCAGATTTAAGAAAGCTGTAGTGAACGACACCAGCACTAGTCCACCAAACGCTCACAAGTAACTTTTTTGGAGTCAATTTTCGCTTGGGGCATGGTTTGGCTGGTTCGGCAGGGTTCAGCCATTGCGATGAGCGCTTCCGATTATCGTACAGGATCCACTTTTCATCACAGGTAATGATTCGATTTAAAATCCCTTCATTATTGTGCCGGTTGAGTAATGCAACGCAGCAGTCAACGCGCGTTTGTTGATTTGCTTCACTCAATTCGTGAGGTACCCACCTTTCAAGCTTTTTCACCTTACCAATTTGCTTCAAGTGGATTAAAACAGTTTTATCACTAACACCGCAGCCTGCAGCTAACTCGGATGTGGTTTGCGATGGATCCGCTTCCACAATAGCCTTCAATTCTTCATTATCAACTTTGGTCTCCGGCCGTCCACGGGGCTTGTTCTGCAGGTCGAAATTTCCAGAACGAAAACGTTGGAACCAAAAACGCACTGTGTTTTCTTTTGCGGCACCGTCGCCATACACATCATTAATCCTTCGAGCCGTTTCTGCAGCGCTGGTGCCACGGTGGAACTCGTACTCGTAAATAACGCGATATTTCAAGTTTTTCATTTTGTAAACTGAGTGACGCAAAGAAAAAAACAATTGAGGAAAAAACAAATGAATTATAATTTTTAAAACACAAATACATGAGTAAATAGCTGTATAAATTTGGATTTGTATTCCTAACCAAAGAGAAGTTATTTGAGATCAAATTTGCCAGTACGGCAAAACGCCAATTTCATATGTAAGGACCTAATATTAAACTCGTGGCGTCTGTTTGCCCTGCCGTCAACAAAAACTTTGGATCGATTTTTGACCCTTTTCCCGTGATCCAATCGAGCTGAAACTTGGCAAGTAGACTCGTGGCGACGATCAAGAAGATCTATCAAATTTTCGTTTAAAAAAATTAATAATTATAGTATAATTTCGGATTTTCCGAAATTTTAAGGGTTTTTTCAAATTGGAATCATTAGAAAAGTTTGATTACGGCGGCCCGATAACGTCGCGGAAAATTTTCTAAATTTGAATTACTCCGTCGGTAGGGGAAGGTGGTGTCAATAGTAACAGGTGTCGATTGTAACAGTCGCCGTATATTTTTAAATATTGGTCATTTAATGGGACAAGCAGTACCGTCTATTAGACGGGATCAATAGCTATCAAAGAACGCCATTTTGCGCTAACATGAGTTTGAAAGTGTCGGTATATTATATATCATCGTATTTCGGCCTAGTGAAGTAAAAAAATCATTAAATAGTCATCTTTTTGTATTCGTAAAATTGTAAGTATTTTTTATTGTTTTATTGTGTGTTAGTATTCAGAATATTGTTTATTATCATGATGTGTACATATTTTAACGGTTTTTTTAATAGTTTAAGATAAAACATAACCTTAATGCAATGTGGCGAAAGGTGTCAATTGTAACAGTGTAAAGGGTGTCAATTGTAACATGTTACAATTGACACCTTCGAGATAATAATGTAATGTAATTGGAAGTTAATGTCATTTTGGGTTCCTGGTTGTTAAAAATGGTTAAACCTAGAGAATGAAAGACAAACAGGGGAAAAACATCCAAAGAAATCTTTGAGAAGGTACACTTTTATAAAAGATTTTATAAAAAAATGGAAACGTGTCAATAAGAAAAGCAGCGAAGCATATCGAAATATGACACATATCTCCTCATAGATACATGGAACGCATCAAAAAAGATGGATCTGTCCCAGTATTAGGATATCTACCCCACAACAAGCTATTATCTAATCAGAAAAAGAATTAGCTGACTACTGTGAATTTTAATAAATTCTAATTTTTTCATTCCTCACTCTATCGACCAAAGATTTTACACACAAGCGTCATAGTGACCGCATTTCCACCGCATTCAGTCTACTTTCATTCCTCTTTTGCCAATTTCAGGCTTCACTTCCATACATCAGGGTTGGCACTAGAACGCTATTATGTACCGCTACTTGCTATTGCTTCCTTTGACAGATTCTTTTTGGCCATAAGTGCACGAGGCTCATGCATACATGAGGCGAGTGTTGAAAGCAATAAGAATAGAGGGCGTCCGTGAAAGACCTGGCACGATCAGATACTACAAGTATTTGAGGATGGCCCTATTTAACGCAAACAACCGTAGAACTTATATGAGAAGATGTATGTATGTGGCCGAAGCAAAAGAGGTGTGCCAGGATAGAAGAGTGTGGTGTTCAATCCTCTCTGCATACCCCTGCGGGGAAACGGCGTGATGGTTAGTTAGTTTGTTAGTCAAAATAAATTATCAACAACTATTACTCCAATAACATCAACAACTCAACTCTGACATATCCCACTGGTTGGGATGAAGTTGGTATGGCTTCGAAAGATTAGCTGATTGCATTTATCAGAAGGAATCCTTCGTATTGAATAACAAAGCTGCAAAAAATAAGCAAGGTAAAAGAAGAACAAAAACTTGTATAATAACCGAGAAAAAAGAAGAAACTGATGATACTTTAATTTGTACCGAACCATATTCAACAAGCAAAGAGGGTTGGGTCCAGTGTTCCTCCTGTAAATTATGGGCGCATGAGAATTTGCATGAGAAGAAGAAACCAAACAATTAAATTATGTGTTTAAATTGTGAATCTGATAATGATTGAGCAATTTGAACTACTTTCACGGTATTAAAATTATTTTAGGGAAGCATATTAAATTAGATTTTTTTCTAATTATTTTATAAATTTTGGTTTTTATAATTAGATAATTTGTTTTGTTTTTATGTATCTTACAACTTTATAGTCATTTAGTACATAAAAATATACCTAATAAAAATAAGTACATACATTATGTTTTGTGCGACTTATGTTACAATTGACACCACGAGTGTTACTATCGACACCACTGTGGTGTCAAATGTAACAGTTTTCTTTTTTTTTTAATTTTCAAATAAACAAAAATCCTTAATACCTTCAATTTTTTTAACCATACACTTAGTTCCTAAATACATGGAAGTGCTTTGAAAAAAAAAATCAGGTAATTTAATAGGTTAATTATTTTGTTATAAACCAGAATGTCTATTTTGTTACTTTTGACACCACCTTCCCCTATACCTTAGATACATGTTTTTTACAATAAATTGATTCTATATTATAACATTTTTACAGACATTATACTCCCCATAATATGAGCCAAGGCTCGAGCTTATGGAAAAGTATTTACAAGCTAAATTAAAATATAAAAGAAGAACTAAAGAATAAAAGTATAAATGAGACATGTGGGCAATGTTACAATTCATCGTTGTCGAAAATCAAGGATTTGACTTCTTTCTTAAACTGTTCGTATTTTGGAATGTTCCTTTCTTGAAATTTGTTTTGCGACAACAATGTATTGTACCATTTAACCCTTAACCACTGACGTGTATTTACTTGCATTAACACTGACATACGTCTGACAGACGTACGCTTTTTTAAATAGTGTTTAGTCAGTAACTACTTATGATAACATGGTTGTTTTACCACGTATCGTTATTTTGGCATATATGGTACCTATTGAATAATAAAAAAATATATTTCAAAATAAAATACTTTAAAAAATCAACGAAACAAAAATGCCCTCCTTCTAATGACTCAAAAACATAGATTATCAGTCTAAAATGATCACACAACTGATAGTAACTAAACGTCTACATAATATTCTTTAATTTAAATAAAAATAAGTGACACTTTTTACTCAACTTGATATTTTAACTCTAAAACAAAAAAATAAAAAGTTACACTAACACTGACGCTACGTCCCACAGACGCAGACGTTACGATGTGTATATTTACCTATTCGAGGCACAGCACACGTCCGCACACCACCACTGCGCGCACGTCATTGGATCATAGAAAGGTACAGGAAAGGACAAGTGCATGCGCGTAAGATGTAAAAAGATATTACTGTTTTCATTGCGCGCCCACGTCTCTCAGACGTATGTCAGTGGTTGAGGGTTAACTCCCAATTATGCATAATGATGTTGTGCCATGGTGTAATGGTGTTGTGCCAGTATAATTCTTAATGCTTTATTTTGGAGTTCTCTGTATCTATGTATGAGGATCTCCTGTAAAGTTGAAAAATTTGACTTAGAACTATTTCTCAAAAATCGTTGAATACCGCTCGTCGCATTCAAAATCAGCATCGCTCGACGCCGCTGCAAAGTTCAAGGATATGATATGAGATATTTTGAATGCAAGCGTGCGCATGTCATCGAGGCTATATTTAGCTGCAAGTGAGTCCGCTCTGATCAAACGGAAAAAAAACGCGCGACCTTAATGCACTCACCAGTGTTGGTCGGCATTGCGTTTTTTATCGGTACACGCTTATTTAGCTACACTTGTTTGTTTGTTTCCAATTTAAATAATTTATTTATTTAATTTATTTATATATCTTTATTTAGTTAATGACACATCATTGTTTATCATTAGCTAATATTATAAACATTATATATAAGGCAACTCATAACATGGCGCCTCTGTATCTTCAGGAGCTCTGTATTTCAGACAACATAAATGGGGACAAATTCTTAGGTCAGAAAAGATTCAGAAGAGATCATATAAACAGAATAGATAGCTCCAGCATCCCTTACATTGCAGCTAATGAAAACCTACCTGGTCATCGTCTTCTTAGAATATATAACCCTAAAATATAAAAGGATCGTTGGATCTCGAAGTCTCAAGAGTAGCAGCTTTCTGTTAGAACAGATCGACAGACCTAGAAGAAGAAGGTTAAAATATGTAGCAAAAAATAGAAAAATGTTTTTCGCTCTACTGTATATCAAATACTGCAGCAGTATACCATTTCTAGCTAATAAAGAATAATTAAAAAATCTTTAAAATAAAGCACTAACAATTATACTATAAAGAAATCGAAAAATTACAAAATAAGTGATGCTAGGAAGTTTGTGATTGAAAAATGAAATTCAGACAAATAGTTAAATTTAATGTACTTCTATTCATATATAAAATTTTTAATGAACAGAACACTTTTGAAATCGTAAGAAAAATAATTAAAAATGTAATCAAAATCGCAAAATTGAATCATGCACATAGGATTGAAATTGTATATTAAACAACCGGGGATAGTGGAGATGCTATTAGGACCATTATTAAGAGGGCGCTAAATTTTTTTTGAAACATACATTGGCCATTGGTGCTCGATTTGGTTATTTTTTTCAACTGGTTATGGCAAAACCACGTACTGCATACTGCGTTTTTGAAGCAATCAAAATATGGATGATACGTTGCCGTGTATGCGTTCGAGTTTGACATATTTTCAATAATTTATGTTCTAACCTAGATATTTAACGTTGACAATATAGGTGATTGCAGAAAAATTAAATTTATGTGAGAAAATATAAATGCCAGCAACACTACCAGCAAACCCTACCCTGCCCGGGAGAGCGATGGCGACTGGCGCCATGAAACGAGAGTCAACCAGCTAAGGGACGGAAAATCCCTGCAGAAAAACCCTGGTCCTCCTAGTCAGGGGGTTAGGCGTTGGGCCAACAACTCAACCCTATAAAACAACCAAAGTTACGAAACCAACATGAGAGAAAGCCGGACTGGAGGACTTTCTTGGAGGCAGCTAGGACCTACCAAGGGCTATAACGCTGAGGATGAATGGATGGATGTGTTTCGCCTTAAAGTGACAAATGTTAAATAATGCATATATCTATACTAATATTATAAAGAGAAATGATTTGATTGTGTGTTTGAATTGAATAGGCTCCGAAACTACTGGACCGATTTGAAAAATTCCACATTCAGAATCCTACATTATCCCTAATGAACATAGGCTATAGATTATTTTCAAAAATGTTAGGGATCCGTATGAAAACTTCGATAATGTAACCCAACGTGTGAAAAAAGTACGAAATAAAAACCTTATATTGCGTACGCTGCGGAAATTATTGCGAATAGAGCAAAGTAATGTACTACAGTTTTATAGAGGACATTAATATCTACAAAAAAGTCTGCGATACCATATATCTAAGCATTAAAGTTATGTTACAATAACTTATGTTAACATTAGATGGAAACATTGTTTTTAGAGAACAGCGGACCCTTTGTTTTCCCTCACAAACTTTCAAAATTTTTTTTTACTTAATTCTTAACCCGTGCTACGCCGTGTACGACCAGCTAGTGTATAATATATCTACACATTAAATGAAGACCCCATGGTAAGAAGATGTTAATTCAAGATTAATTTTTATTGATTTATGTCACTAAAATATCAAAAAAGTATTTAACAAAGTTAAAAAAACGCATGTGTGCACAAAAAACGAAAATATACTAATTTTTCCAAAAAAAATGTAGTTAACAACCATTTTTTCGCCTCTGGAACTCATTTTAATAGAATAACACCTTTTTAAAATTGGTAAAACACGAACATCACACAACCCTTCAAATATCTATCCATTTTTGCTATCCGTTTTTACCATCCATTATCCAAAATTACAAAATACCTGGCATGTTAATTAATAATACAAAACTTGGTATGTACCATTTAAAATTATTGAAAAATAACATGAAGTACAGAGTAAAATTTATGTTAACCTTAAATATTCCAATCAAAATAAAAGGCAAGAATGATGGCATGAACATGTTACTATTTAAGATAACATGTCTTCCAATTAGTAACTGATTTGATTTTTATGAAAAAGTGTAGTTAACATGTTCATCCCTATGATTTGAACATGTTTTAATTATTTTTAAGTTCTTAACTTATTTCCAATGGAAAAAGTGTACAGTATTTAGTTTAGACGGCTTATTAACACATTTTTGACAAAAATGTTAGTTAACAACTTCTTGCCATGGGGTCTTCAAATGATTCCTAAATGTATTTTAAAATAATCTGAACACCTCGGTTGTTAAAAAAAATATATACGATGCATTTTAAGAGCAATCAGATTCCGTTTACGTTGGTAAACATATAAATAAAAACAATATAAAAAAAATATATAAATAAAAAACAATGAGAAGAGTGCAGGATAACTTGAGCATCTTCGAAGAGACAAACTTTCCCGGTGCTGAAACCACGATCCTGAAGCACCAACAATGATAGGTAGGTGTGTGTATGGTTGACATACTTGCTCATTTTTTGTACCTGCATTACCTGTTATCTCCCAAATTTCCGGAACTCAAATGTCTTAATATCCAAACCCTCTTACCTATTATAGCGTATTCAATAATTCAGATTTTATACTATAACGTAAGTCTGGCGGTCGCTGGCCCACAGTCTAATACGCCGGAGGTCTTAAATATACGTCTGCAGAGCCACATATCAAAACCTTCGACGATGATAAGTGCTATATATTAAATGCACGTTAATAAGTAATAATAAATAAAATAATCACGTCTTTGTATAAAATCACCCAATTTATAACTAAATTTTACCCTCCCGGATGTTGTAACGGTCTTGTCTTGGTCTACCGAATGACCAAATGGTTATTTTGTCTGGAAACAGGGACTCCCACTCCTTCCCCGAGAAATGGCATTTCGCGTCACTCCCGGTTACATTTTTGCACATTTCCCATTGATGAAAACACACCGACGTGTGTGCATCATAGCTGTTGCGGTTTCGCTGCAAGGTCTAGGATAGCATTTTGCTATTTTGTAGTGCTGAATGCCATCGTTCAAGGCGACATGTTCATGCGTTATGACATGACTGCATGCAGAGGTGTCCCCCGTCACGGGACATTTTAATTTTATTTAATTATTTAATATAACACACAGTTTACTACTCATTTAACTGTAAATAGTTGCGGATATTTTATACCAACCGTATGTTTTTCCGAGAAACGATTCTCGACATTTCGTTGAATGCTTATTCAACCTCATCAAGAGGACGACCTTGACCCGCGGAGGTGGAGGGCGGACTGATTACGGCTTTCGAGGCCGCAAATTGTATGCACTTTGTTGTGGAGTGTTCACTTCTTCTACAATAGAGGCCGCCAGTGTGCAATATGTACTAGTTACGTCGGCGGACTTTACTGCGACGATTACAATGCATACTGCTTTACGCGATTGATGACGTTGAACAAGCATTCAACGAAACGTCGAGAATTGTTTCTCGGAAAAACATACGGTTCGTATAAAATATCCGCAACTATTTACAGTTAAATATAACTAACGACCGTAATAACAACCTTAGCTCTTTAACAGTTTATTACATTTTTTTACTCTACTCTATTGAAATTAGTATTCATTTATAAAATTCATTACTTGATAAAACTTATGATTGATTTTTATAACTTCATTAAACAAAAATACTATTAATATGGTGTATTACGCGTTGGTGCAGTCCCTCTCACAGTATGGTATTATTGGGTGGGGAGGAGTTTACAAGTTTAGGTTTACAAGGTTTACACCGAGCAGCCATTAATTATAATGCAAAAAATAATCATTAAAACCAATCTTAAATAAACCTTAGAACTATATTACTGTAATCTATCATACTGTGTAGATAGAATAAAGAAGGAGTGCTGAGATGGTTTGGTCATGTGGAACTTATGAGCGAGGAAAGTATGGTTAAGAAAATATATATGAAATGATTTTACAAAAATGTGCGTTTCGAGTCATTTTTTAAACACTGTTCCTGATACACTGTTTTGTATTACGGAGGGAAGAGAGTTCTACGCCTTTTATTTCCTGGGCATTATTTATTATATTATTATTAGCATTATTTAATTGTTATCATAACAACTAAATAAACGGAGAATTTTGTAATGTAGAATTTTATAAACCGCGGAATCTTTAATGATAAGTGCCTAGGAAAAAAGAATCTTAATATAGGGCTTCACCGAAAACATCTCATTATCTATAGGGGAAGGGGTAACCGAAATCTTATAAATAAGTCGATTATACGTGGTATATCCACTGTTTTTTAATGGCCTTACAAGTTGAAACAGATGTGAAGTTTTAAAATAACAGATAGATAGATAGATTTATTTATTTATTTCACATTCATAGGTGACAACTTTTTATAGCGTTTACAAAAATATATAAGCATTTTTCATTTTTGGTGAGGATCTTGGCAGCAAAGTAAACACTACATTGATTTGACGCCCTGTCTGATACAATAGTATTTTGCTGTATTATAGCAGACAGTGTTCTTCCAATAGGTATGTACAGTATATATGCAAACATATTAATTATTTATATAAAGTAGTTATTATATGAATAAATCTAAGTGCCAATAAAAAATTAGTAATAATAATAATTAATTATTAACAAATTTAATAATGGTGTTAATTCTATATTATAGACAGTGAAACAATATGTGAATTGGATTTCATTAAAACTAGACTTACGACTTGTGAGTGATGATCTAATCCTTCGACAAAATGTGCATTTGACTTCTCCATGCGAGCTGAATGAGAAAGCATTGCATTTTAGCATTGTGGGCACAGTCAAGGTTGCCCCACCAAGTGTTGGGAAATTTAAATATCATAGAATGCCTTGATAGGTCTTATTTTGAATAAATTATTCAAATTCAATAAATTATGTCGAATTAGCTCTTTTTCATTAAAATTAATTTAACGTCAATATAATGAAAATAATACACGTTTTTATTGCCGATTTGTTACTAATTTATTTGCGAGCAAATGACACTTGTCATAATTTTATTGTATTTCCTGGGTTCGAATGAGTGTAAATTGTACATTTATAGTTTCCTTATGTCCGTATCATTTAGCAATACATGTATATTGATAGCAGCAACAAAATAAACACGATTTGCTGATGTATCACGTGGAATCGTCCTCTCTTTCAGGCGCCGTCAACACTTGCATTATATATCTTTCTTACCATTCTTTCCTCATTCATTCGTTCAACATTCCCAAACCACCTGAGCGACCCTGTTTTAATTATATGAATTATGCTAAGATCAGCTTTACATTAATTCCTAATATCTTCATTCTTTACTCTATCATAAATAGATTTGGCACACTTACGTCTAAGGGATCTTATCTTCACTGCATTCAGTGTATTTTCGTTCCTATTTTGCCAACTCCAGGCTTCATCACTTTCATACATCAGTGTCGGTACCAGAACTCCATTATGTACCCCTAGTTTTGCCTCGGTAGATATATTTCTATTAATGTACTGAAATCGAGGTTTAATAGGAATATAGCCTTTAAATTTATAGAAAACATGATTTTGGAAGGGATAGATACATAAAATTTAGAATTCAGTACATTCTAAACTAATATATATTGCTGCCTTTGCTTTTATACCATACATACCTATCTAGTTTTTATAATAAAAATGTTTTGGTGCGTAGATAGACAATTGTTAGTGGGTATATTTAGATAATAAACAATATCGGTATCTTAAATACCGATAATTATCTGTCCACATCACATTTATTAACAAATCCTTAACTATGTATGTTAAAAAATAAAACTTAAATAAGAACAATAAATTGACTTAGTATTCAAACTCATGTGCTATTATACTGATAAAATCTGAGGGCGTAGATGTAGTAATCACATTAGTAATGAATTACCAGAATAAAGCATCTACCTAATTATAAAAAAGAAATACCGAGTTACCAGAAGAAGTCACCGAACTACCAAGACAAATTACATAACCACCAGTAAATTATTTTAATGATTTTTACACACAGAGAACCAGGAACTTGAATGTTTGACGCATATTTAAATA